>JAMZAV010000924.1:0-233305 GCA_024449915.1 Sweltsa coloradensis
CATATATAGCTACTAAGGCAATAACTTTTGGGGATATTCTTTTGCTTCCTTATTTGACAAAATATCAGAAATACATATTTGCACATATTTAGGTTTTAACGTCATTTGCGAATTATATACCACTTTGTGCCACAAAACGAAAAGAGTCTTCGGAAAGAAAATTTACAAAATGTCTTTGTTTGGCCTGGAAAGACTAAGATAAAAACTTGTTAATCTACCACACACTAACGACCATCCATGTTGAATGGTATTCTCGGTAAAGCTGAAGTAAAACTTCATGCTAGCGAGGTAATATTTCCCAGTGCCCTCTCAGAATATATATTTGATTGGGGTATTGTCATGTTCGTTTATTTAAAATCGACTTGTTCAGTTATAAAGAAGAGAGGGACTATGTACAAAGTAGGAGAGGAGTACTGATCATAATGTGTAGGCAGGCAGGATGTCAAGGGAAGAGTGCTGTGTACTTTACGAGGGGGGACTTTCATGGATGTTGAACAATACAATACTCGTGATATAGTTTCATATTTTGTTATAGACCGGTCATTGTTTTATATGTCCCTATTAAAATTATTAAATTAATATAGAACTTAGAAGAACGTAATGACTAGAGAAAGGCAATCGGAATAACGAGGTTGTCAGTGTGAAATGGATTATTTACAGCAAGAGCAAGCAACAAGAAACACGAGTGGAAGAACATTCAGGTGGAAAAATTAGAAATGGGGGACTTAGAAATAATAAAAAATATAGGAATCTGTGTAAAAATCTTTAAGATCTAGGCCAGGATGTGTTGAGATTTAAGCAAGGAAAGGAATCTAAGAAAGTCTAATGTAAAGGTTGGGGATGGTATGGAGACAATCCTCTAAAAGAACTTGAAGCAGCAGAGGAAGGAGATTTTAAAGTGAGAAAGAAATGGAAATAATGGGTACTACATTTGATTTGATTTTTGTTGCTTACATCTATTGTCGCAATATTGCTATTCGAGCAGTTGACTGGTAATAAGACGAGGGTGAAACGAATTTTATTAAACCTATCTATGCAATTTGCGGGATTCGAAACAGTGTCCTCTTATTGTTGCAAGCTTCGGATTACCGCCTCGATCGTATGAGCCACTGCGGATACAACCAGTCTTGGGCACGTTCCCCCAAAAAAGGAACTTTGAAAAGTTAAGTTACTTCTGCCTAAAAAGGAACTGAGACGTTCCTCGTTCCTTTTCAATAAAAAAGGAACTGAAACGGTTCCTTTCACGTTCCTTATAGGACCATCACTACTTTAAACAATAATAAATGTGAAATGAGTTAATTTATCAGAACTCTTATTTATTAAAGTGAGTCCCAGGCCATCCTATGAGGGTGGTGCCATTTTCGAAAACACAAGATGTCACATTGATTTTTTTTATATACTGCAGTTTACGATATCAGGTACTGGAATTCGACGGGATTACGACGGCGAAAGGAACTTATAAAGGAACGTTAAATTCGTTCCAAGTTCCTACGAAATAGTAACTTTGACGTTATAAGTTCCTGATCTAAGAAAAGGAACGCGTTCCCACAAAAGTTCCTGAAAAAGTAACGCGTTCCTGGGAACGCATTCCTCCCCAAGACTGGATACAACACTGTGGAATCACGTGGCAAGAGTTGAGTTGCGAGAGGTGGCGGTGGCAAGAGTGAAGCTGTGAGATTACAGAAAGAGTGGAATAAATTGGTGGAGAGGAAGATTAGGAAGAAACGTAGAATTTGGCAAGCTTAGTTATGGCTAGTTCACGCCCTAGGTAACTGTGGGAAACCACCACTTAACCCGGCGCAGTTCAAATCAGATCAGTGATATTGCATCTATTTGAGGTGATATGTGGGAATGAAAATTAATTAATTTGTAGTTACAGCCTATTCACTCAGTCACAGTTCTGATTCTCAGTGGGGGGGCCATCAAATGCCAACCCTGTTGGTGCTTGTCATTCCTAAGCCAAGAAATGATGGGCTCAAGTCCATGTCAGAAGTTAAATCCTTCTGCATGTAAGGGGGTACGAACCCTGGACCTTCTGCATCGGAAGCAGAGACTTACTACAAGACCAACTAACCAGACATAAGATTCAACCCTATGCCAACGTTAATATCTGTATTTTAAGTGTCGTATATTACCTACCTAAGTTTCATTTAAAAGCAATGCAAGTATTTCATGTATGTATACAATAAATCTCATTTTCGTTTTTTAACCAATTGCGAATGAAGTAACGGCGAACAATTCAAGCCAATGGTACTGTAACAGCATGCAAGCCTTGTTGCTAGATTGTTACTACTGCTGTATTAATACTTATGATAATTTTGTGAAACTTCTTGAGTATAGCTTGTAATTTTGTACTAGATGGAAATTTAAAATTTAAAAAAAGTTACTTGTGGTGGATAGTTTTTATGTATCAATGAGTCTGTTCTGATTTGAATGAAAATGGATTTACTGCACAATGAAACAAAATGAAACTAAAATAAATAAATGGAATTCTTACCTGCTATAATTCACCCCTCGAAAGCCGCTTGCGATGATGGTTGGGGGACAGCTGTACTTCACATGGGCTGGCCTAGTAACGGACTTCAGTCTTGCAATGGGCGGAGAGACAGGGCAGAGAGATCCATCCTCCAACCAGTGATCAGTGTCATACGGCAGCTGGAAAGAAGTAAATAGCATACGATAAAGCACAGTAATGGCCAAGCGATAATGAATTTGAACACACTGGTTATAGACAAGCTACTAGCAAAAGATGTCAAAACTCTAATTGGATGAGCGAAGCGAAGACTTCAATTTCACTGACCCCCCAAAAAATTTAGCTCGGGTGTTTTTTTTTTTTGTTTTTTTTTTCCCGTTTGTTAACTCTCTCCCAGGCAAACGGCATATCTGATCTTGATGAAAATTTGACAGGACCTTCGAAATCTCTGAACTTAGAGGTGTATTGTTTTTGGGTACAATCGAAGAAATATTTCTCATGAATATCGTACTTTTACGATTTTTTTTCGATTTTTTGTGCGATATTTTCGTGCCATTTGGGCCAATTCTGACCAAACGGGTGGGGCTACAACGTTCATGTTATACATGGACATTGAGGTTATGATGATGTAGTACATTTTTAAAGAAAAAGTTGAAAAAGTTAGCCAGAATCTATAGAAAAAAAGCTTTTAATATAAGTTTTTTGATTTTTTGTGCGATATTTTCGTGCCATTTGGTCCAATTCTGACCAAACGGGTGGGGCTACAACGTTCATATTATACATGGACATTAAGGTTATGGTGATGTATTACCTTTTAAAGAAAAAGTTGAAAAAGTTAGCCAGAATTCATAGAAATAAAGCTTTTAATATAAGTTTTTTACGGTAAATAATAAAAATTGACAACAATAGAAACTTGACAACAATCACTACAATGCGTAGGCAACAAAACAAAGCACTTGCAAAAGTAAAGATATCCCACGCAAACTAAAAACTTTAAAAGCACATCCATCAACGCGGCGGGACTTTAGCGTTTTCCTTATTTAAAGAATCTCTCAGACATTTTGGTACTATTGACATGATCCCTCAAATTTTGTTGTATAGTTAAAGGAGAATATGCAAAACTTTTATTTACCGGAACCTGCCATTTTTGACAACAATAAAGTTAGAACTACTAGTAGTAGTAGTTAGAACAGTTGTTAAAGAAAAGTCTGTTAGTGCCCGGAAAGTTTGAATGTATCATCTAATGAAATTACTAAAATTGTTATTATTATTGTAGGCATCAGTAAGTAAATATCCAAAAAATCTCAAATTACCTGTGTTTTGTGCCGGGAACTCTTGCAATGCTGAGGTGTCAGCGGAGCCAGTCACTGAAACATTGAATGACTAGTTGTACGAGGCCACCCGGTACAGACGACCTTCCTTCTTGGAGACATGCGCAATATTCAGGCATACTGAAAAAGAAAGAAAGAAAATCTGTGAGAAATAGAAATTGAATTGTTGCTTAATTGGACTGTTACCTTGTGTTGTATTTTAAGTACAGTATGTACTACTTTTTATAAATAAATAAAATAAATAAATAAATTTTATTTAGAGTCTACCCACTCAGTTATATAACTGATTTTCAGTGGGGGACTTTAAATCAAAGCGACCAAGCCAACCCTGCAGGCCCCGACGCAATCGACGAGTGAGCGATAACCAACCAAAGATCGATATTTTTAATAGGAAATATAGCAATCAGTGGTATGGACAGTGCGAACACCCGCGGATCAACACCAGAATCAACAAGGCCGATTCAGAACAACTCTGAAATTTATTATATGCTTCGTTGCTAGGACGGCTCCAAAGTCACCGTTTACAAACTCCTAAGACAAGAACTGATGGACTTAAGTCCAAATCAGAAGTTAAAAAACTTCCGACTTTGACGGGAATCGAACCCAGGACCTTCTGCATTGGAAGCAGATACGCTAACCACAAGACCAACGAGCCACACTAAGACCAACGAGCCACACATCTATTTGTTATCATACTTGAGGAACAAAATAAAAACTAAATAACTCAATTCATAACCGAATAATGTCTTAAAGTTTTGGTTTGTGTTTCGGGTTGAACAATTTTAAGTTTTAGGGCACACAACACCATGGTTAGTTAGTAGGCCTATGTACTATGTAAAAAAATTAAAGTAAAAATATAAGAATAAAATTTAGAAGATTAAAATTTAAATTTAAAATTATATAAATAAAAACTTGAAATCAAATAAAAAGAAGATTATAAGATTATATTACAAAATTGAGAACATTGTTGTTAGAGAGCTGCATAATTTTCAAGTTTCACAAATTATTTTTCTATGCAATTAAACAACAATTACTTTTAATTTATCAAAATATATATTATATAATATAACAATAATAAGTTTGCACTTGCTAATTTAGTATTCAGTTGATCCCAAAAGTTTGAAGAATCTCATTTTAAAAGTTTCTTCCCCAAGTTAAATGATCACCCGTTAGTAAAATTTGCTGAAAATAGAATTCACTCACCAGTTAACTAAGCCGCTCAGAGCGCTGACAGGAAGTCCCGAGGTACGCTGAAACTCTGAGAACAGATTGCTGACTTGTTCTTGTTTCTTGTTCTTGGGAAAAGGTGGAGCAGCTTTGTTTGTCGTTTAGCGGAAACCCATCACGAAATTATTCAGGTTCTGAAAATGGAAAAATAAAAAATAGTTATTGGAAGATAAATAAAATAGAATTTTTATTTTTATTAGTTTATAAATTAGTTTTAAAATTAAAAAAAATGATTTTTTTAGTAAAATAAAATTTTAAATTTTAAAAAAAATAATGTTTTAATTTATTTTTAAAATTGTAAATAAATTGATTTTAAAATTTAAACTAGTTTTGGTTTAATTTGATAACAATTTTATTATATGCCACATGTCAACCCACTGAACAAAAAGAGGTAGACCTACCCAGTACAAGGTTTATAGGCTAGAATCGTTAGTCGGCCTACCAATGTGACAAGATTTTTTTTGTACGTTGTAAAGCTTATAAAAATAATAAATTTACCAGAGTGGTACAGGTGCTACAGTAAGCGAATCAACTCACCAAAGCATTTGGTTTTCAAAACTGTTAAAACGCCGACGATGAAGAGGTCTGAGCCAAGTCGGTCGACGCCGATTGAAGCCGAGCGAAAGAACGAGTGACGCTAGACCTGGACAGGAGACGTAGCCATCCACAAGCGTAGTTGTCTATGGCATATAAAAATTAAAAAATAACAGTTGAACACAATAATGAATCAATAACAATGTGTAGGACTATCTTACTAGACTTTAAATTTTAAATGCCAATAATAAATAACATGACAGATGACAGTGGTTCAGATTTCAGGATTAACCTGCTGTCAGGAACTGAACCATAGCCCTTCTGCATTGCAAGCAGGAATAATCCAAATAACCAAAATATCAGAATAAATGTGAAATAATTCATAAGAAAATACAACACTACTAATAAAATAGGAATTCAATTTAGATTCAATCTAAACTGGAGTTGCTGTATTGAAACTCTTCTGAATAAATGAAGAAAGAAAGAAAGAAAATAGAAATAATAGTTCTAGCTTATATTGTAATTACCTATACAATGCATAATGCAAATTATTAAATAATATAACTAATAAGAGAATTTAACTAAAATGTCCCAAGTTTTCACTTTCAGGAATAATTAACTCACCAAAGCACTTGGATGCCAGCAACTCTTGCCAAGAAGTCTCGAGCCGAGTCGTTCGACGCGGACTGTACGAGACCACACGGTACCGACGAGCGAAGGATCGAGTACACGTCCGGGATACGGGTTGTGTATACGTCCACAGTCGTTATTGCAGACAGTGCATGAAAATTACAAAATAACAATTGTTAACACAATTATGTATTAAATTAAGAATGTGTGTGTAGGGTGAAGGGGGGGAGGGGATAAGTTACTTTAATAATCATTAACTATCTTGCAAGGTTTGACATAATAAATAGCATGACACATTCAGATGTCAGGAAGCAGTGTTGGGGAAGGAACTTTTAAAAAGAACGCGTTCTCGTGAACGCGTTCTTTTTTCGAGAACTTTTCAGTGAACTTACTCTTTTTTAAATAATTGAACTTTTAAAAGTTCATTCAGAGAACGAACTTTTAAAAGTTCATTCAGAGAACGAACTTTTCAGTTTTAGAAAGTTCATTTGAAAGTTCTTTCCGTGTGTCGAGCAGCCGTCGTCTCACCGCCGTCGAGTTACGAGTTTTGTACCGTTTGACAAAAAAATTCGTACACCAACTGTTATTTTCAGAAAACTATTTTAGCCATAGTCAAGTTGTAGCTAAAGGTGTTTAGAAACTATGTCCAGAAAACCGATTCTAAAATTTAATTTTGAGCTAGTCTTGTATATCACACTTATGTCCAAAAATCTAAATCTAATTTCCAAAAGTGAGGTTCTGTCCCGCCCAAAAAAATTCACAATTTTTTTTCTGTTTTTTTAAAGGCCTTCTTTCATTCAGCAAACTTTTCAGACATGTTTCTTCGACTTTCAAATTATCGGCCAGAGGCGGTACAATAGCCTTAAAACATTAACAAATCGTTGTTTATCGTAGCAAAGCAGTCGCGTGCGCTTGGCTGCGGGCGAACGACTGTCGCCCTAGATGATGCAAAGGATTTAAACTAAGGGATTCAGAAACAAACTTGTGATTGTGGGAGACCCAGAATTAAGTGAAAATGCAGAGGAAACGGGACGCACGTTCAGCTGATTTTTACAGGGTCACGCACGATTCACAAAGTTAAAACGATGCACGCCAACTAATTCGAAAAAAAAATCTTGGAAGCCTAAAATGCTATTTGCCATAATTTTACAAGCTGGTTGACGAGAATGTAGTACAAATCATCAACACGATCAAATACAGCTCAACATTTTCGTCCAACTCAAACTCGCGAGTAGTTTGGTGAAAAAAAAATAAAAGACGTTTTTCATCATGTTTTCTTCATTTTACGCCAGCCTTTAATAAAATAGTGATTTGTTTTACAAAAGAACTTTTAAAAGAACTTAATTCATATTTTCGACGAACTTGAACTTTTCAAAATTTTAAGTTTTAAAAGAACTTGAACTTTTTAAAAGTTCATTATTTGAGCTGTGAACTGAACTTTTAAAAAGTTCATTTAAAAAAAGAACTGACCCAACACTGTCAGGAAGTCGTTTTGCATCAATCAGGAACTGAACCACAGCTCTTCTGCATTGGAATCAGGAATAATCCACAGAACCACACAGTATCAGATTAGATTTGAAATAATAAATAACAAAATATGACATTAAGAATTTAAAATAAACAAACAAAAAATAAATTAATAGAAAAAGAATTAGATATTTACAGGTTATATTTAATTATCTATACAATGCATACTGTAATGCAAACAAATAAATAATACAGCCAATAGAAATTAAAGAAGTCTTACTAGCTTACATGTCAGTGTCAGCGTAGCCATCAGCTGTTTGGCAGGTCTGACGTCACGTGGCGATCAGCTGGTAGCTAGATCGGGTGGGTGAGTCGCTGTCTCCCCCCCCCTTCACCACCCCAGGCTTGCTGAGGGGGCCGCCGCATTCCTGACAGAAAGATAACGAGACATGATGAGAACATCCTAGCTAGACTAGCACAATGTCATTGTTATTTTAAATTGACTAGGCGAGGGCGTTATTAGTGGTGGTCGAAATGTGAATGCCTATGTGATAATAATTATCAAGAACAGAATTATTCTGTTCTTGATAGAACGGAAAAAAGAGGCTGAACTGGTAAAATCTTTAGTAGGAACATTTTAACAATGAAATTAATTATGAAATAAAAGAGCCTTTGATTAGGCGGTTTGAACTGGGCGATTGAAAACGGGACATTCACTAGGTCAAAGTGGGGGCACTTATTCGGTTAGGGGGGTCCAACTTTTATGTACCTTGCTAACACTGCTATATTGCGTTATTACTACTTATGTTAAAGGTGTACTTTCGTTAGGTTAGCCGAACTTTCCGCTGGCTACAGTGCGCCGCGCTAGTTCTAGGATACAATCGATAAGAGCGCACCCGAAATCCTTTCCGTTACAGTGTATATAAAAGTTGGACCCCCCTAGCCGAATAAGTACCAAAGTGGGACGTACGTAGGGAGGGTACAGTAAGAACGGAGCCACTACAGGGCAGCATTGTAGGGACGCACCCCGAGCTGTAGTTTGGGATTTACGACTAAGAAAATAAATTATCTTATTTTGGATGATTCCAGCTTAAATTTGAGATGTTTATTACGAACAATGAAAATACTGTAAATCGTTGGAGACCGTTAATACAAGTGATAGTAAGAACAGGAACGCCAAATTCCGATCCATGCACTCCCCCTAAAGTACACTTACTTACCCACGTGTGCGAGCTCTAATTCTTTAGATTAGACAAAATATGAACAATGAAATTCAGGAATATGCAAGGAAATTAATAATATGCACATGGTGAACAATCCACTTTAAACTTTGCATGACCTTGTGCATGACATTGAAGTAAAATTCGGCGGAAAATGAAGCTCGCGTGAAAAATAATCTAGCTACAGTGAGCACAATATTAGAGGAAAGCGGTAAATAATTTAAAACATATTGAGTAGAGCTCAAGTGAACGTGTACAGAGAAAACTATAAAGAACGCCATGCTGCGTCATTGTGGAGCATTGAAACTACGTGGGATACGAATGATGAAACTACGTTTTTAGGATAATATGAAGTACAATGGATATACAAAGCAATAATATGGAAGGAAAACGCAGAAATAATGATAACTCACTGCGTAGGGTTAATGTGAATAATCTTGGAAAACATGCAATTCAACTACGTACGTAGGCCCCTACTGGAAGCTAGCCGCGTCATTGTACCGGTACTGCAATAATTGTGCTCTTAATGAAGTTTAGTAATGAATTCAACTATGCTTTTGAACAAATAAAGAAGATAAAAGGCAATAATATTGTAGGAAAACAGCAAAGAAATGAAAAATCACTACAAACCTATGTTGAAAGCATGCAGGTAGAAATGAATTGTCTTACCTCTCTGATAATGAACCTCTCCGTATCTGTCTGGCGTGCAACTGGCCGAGACGAGCGAAGCCGAAGAGCACCGAAGAGGGTGCTGCGTCAACCGTCAACAAGCTAGAGGCTGACGTCAACACTCGCCAGACAGGGTTTCAGTGTTTGCGCATGTAACAAGAGATAAGAACCCGTGCCTGCCACAAAACTAAAAGTAGTTGACAGGTTCCGGGTTCGATTCCCGTCTCCGCGGTAAAATTGAACTGGCCACAGGCGCGTAGGAACTCTTTTTGGAATGGGGGAGTGGGGGGGGGGGGGGAGAATTATGAGCTGATGAGCTTCTTTTGATTGTTTGTACATCCTTCTTCTTATTACCCACAAGCTGTGAACGAGGATTGCTTCTTCAGGAAAACAGTTAGTTGGTTAGTTAGCTAGTTAGTGGGGTTAAGCGTTGGTTTAAGTCTACACAACACTAAAGTTATTAGTGCCCAATGGTTCATATTTTTTCAAAAGAAGAGGGTCGTAAAGGGTGATGCGACGCGAGGGAACACGGGAAGGGCAGGCAATGGCATGCACCAAAACCAACATGCACCAACAACACAAGGAATATAAATAACCATTTAATACATGAAATATATATATATACAAGTAATATAACATAAGTATGACTCAGTGGCGTAACTAAGGGGTCAAATTTGGTCAGAGAGGGGCGAGGCAGGGCATAATTTTGTGGCAAGATTTTGTAAGCTGGCAAAAATTGACAATATTCACAACTTTGTAAATTACCGACGAAACCACGTTAAAACCTACAGAAATACCACAATTTGGAAGTTAGAAATAAAAATAAATCTGGGGCTATGCGCTCCAGATCCAGACCCGCACTAGCTGGGGGCATCCCCTTGCTACCTGGATAGTGGATACACACTTATGTTCGTGGTTACAAAAATGTTCCTTCCCCCCAAAACACAAGGGCTAGACAGTTATGACAATGGCATATAACTTATAAAAATTAATATGGACAGTTAATTGATATTAAACTTATGCTTTCCTTGAATATCCGAGTGACTATAGTTGTATCCTTCCCTTTTGCTTAAAATTGACGTAGAAAGTATAGGCTAAATATCACATTCTTGTACAGCGCTGATTGCTTTAATCCTGTTTTATCTTTAAAGTTAGAGGTTCTGCTCAATCTCTGTCGTTTCGCTACGACCACTAGAATAATCTGCAACAAACACCTAGAACAGACTTGAAAACGTGACAGTTTTTACAAAGTAAATGTTGCACGTATTTCGGCGATAGAGTAAAGTGTATTTTGTAAAGTATCCAGTACCAGTTTCTATATAGAGCCCTAACAGCAAAAGCCATGCTTCGTTTTGCAATGATTTTGTTACTTCATACAAGTTGCTTACATCAGGTTGCACAGGTAAGATATCCTGTATACTATTTAGATCAATTTCATTATTTTCAATTTATTACATTAGTCCATTTACAATGTATACTGATCTATACAAAGGATTATTATAATCTAGCGTTGATTTTTATACTTTGCCTTGTTAAGCTTTGTTTCGACGGTAAAACAGCTGGAATTAACACATATCTTAATCAAAAAGGAGCTTGTATCAACGAAGTGGGCTGATTTTATAACTACAAGATGGGCAAATTATGTTTAGGCTGGGAAAAGCTCTGGTTATATAGGCTATCTCAGAAAGCACGAAATAATATAATAATATAAGAAGTGTTGTTACTTTTGTACATAGACACAGCATTGGAAATAAAGCGGTTTTACCACGTACTAAAAAAATACACCATATAGATCTAAACTCTATGGTGTATGGTGTCTATGTGGTGCCCATATAGATATAAACTCTCTCTCGTTGGCCCAGTGGTTACAGTCCCTGCTTTCAATGCAGGTCCCGGGTTCGAATCCCGCTGAACGCCAGTATAGATCTCAAACTTCTATCATGGATAATAAATAAATAATAAATAAATTTTATTAGAGTCTACCCACTACAGTATAGAACTATTTCAGTGGGGCACTTTAATCAAGCTACCAAGCTCACCATGCAGGCCCCGGACGCAATCGACGATGAACGATAACCAACCAAGATCGAAATTTTATAGGAAATATATAAATCGATTAATTCGTGTACTTATTTGGAATGTGTAGAAGGTGTCTTTGGAGCCATCCTTGTTGGTTCTGGCGTTGTCCGCGGGTGGAATCATGTCCAACGATGTGGGATCGGTGTTTTCTTTTTAAAATACATGTCTCTGGTTACCGGTTGGCCATTGTTTGCTCGTCGATGGCGTTGGCGCTGACATGGTTGGCTTGGTCCGCTTTAAAATAAAGTACTGTACTGAAAATCAGTTATTTGAAGAAGTGGGTGTATATAACCCGAAATACGAATTAATTTAGTTATAAATATATACAAATAAATTGGCAATCAAAGAATAGGCAATATTGACCTGTAATATAAGGCATGTTTGACCCTCCTTAGCCTAATACAACTATACAATTATTTCAGTTTAACCAGTAAATACATTAGGCATACTTAATTAATTAATACATTATTCGTTCATTCAATCGACCGACAGTGAGTGAAAGAGAGAACAATGCTATACAAAGCACCATATTATGACAGTCATCGGACAATTGACGGGATTGCAAAGGGGGGTAAGGGTACTTAAAGCGGGGGCGAGGCCGGAGAACGCGCACTTGGTACATATACGAAGCTATATTATATTTTGATTGCATGTAATGTTAACAGGGGCATGACATTGCGATCACCGAGCCAACAACACAAGAAGAATGCGCCAAGGACAAGTTCTTTGACTCACTCACCTCTAGTTGTGTGGAGATTCCTGGAGGTAATTAACGTCATTTTATCATTATATCGTAAAGTAAAACATGACCAGTAGTAATTTATGCTTTGTTAAACATATTCTAACTGATAATATATACAGTCATAGATTAGGCATATAGGAGTAAGTTATAGAACTTACAAACAAAAATTAAAAAACTAAGAAGATTTTGTTTCACAAATCACATTACTTCCATGTGTTGTATAACATGCACAAGATTAAGTCCTAAATTGCCAAATTGTTTCTACGACTCAGGTAAACAGTTAATTTGTACATTAAAGTAGCAAAATAGAGAAAAATTAATAACATGACAAACAGTTATATCGTCTGAATCAAAATGATAATCGAAGTGCGCGTATTAAGTACTAGGAAACGCTTAAGTCCGCCGCGTGTTGGATGAGCGTAATTGGTGCATTAAGCTGCCATGTGTTATGCGAATTTTCTGTTGTTCTGTGGCAAAATCATAGCTAAGTTGAAATTTTTTTTAATTAAATTAAATTAAATTAAAATTACTTAATTTTTTAATTGTTTTAATTAATCGTAATCGTTAAAAAAATCGTAAAATTGCGATTTTATAAGAAATAAATTCTCGATTGCGCTCAAACTTAACACTAATATATTAATTCATGAAATTAAGGTTTCTGCGAAAAAATCATTAAATCGGATAAAGCATGTAGGTGTTATAAGCCAAAGAATTGTTTAAAACAAAGAAAAAACCTGTAAAATTTCGATTTTTATGATAAATATTTTTCAATTGAGCTCAAAATTCACAAGAATATCTTAATTCATAAAATAAATGTTCTGTGCAAAAAATTCTTAAATCGGATAAAGCATGTGGTGTTATAAGTCGAAGAACTTTTGAAAAATCGATTAAATCGTAAAATTGTGATTTTCATGAGAAAAAATTTTCGATTGCGCTCAAAAACGTGGCAGTTCTAAGTTCAGAGATTCAAAGGCCTCCATAAAATTCATCGCAATCGGAGTATCGGTTTAGCCGAATCGTGTGACAACAGACAAAAATACAAAAAAAAGAAAGAAAAAAAAAACATTCCGGATTTTTTCTCCAGTGTATAGAAATGGAATCTTCGACTTCGCTCATCCAATAAACACAATTAAGATGTTCATATAACAAATCCGCCTCCTCTAGGAGGTAGCTTCGTCGTGGCAGAAGAGTCTGCCAACTGCTTCTGTCAACGAGACTTCAATCACTAGGTCACCCATCTACTACCGCGCGTGCATGCCCTCCGGTGCAGTGGTGTTGGCGCGATGTCCGCAGATGCACCGGTTTGACGGCTCCGCGTGCAGTCGCGTGTCCGACCGTCCTCGTATCCCGCGCTGCAGCGAACCAGGAGTCTTCGGAGTCGTGCACGACTGTCGCTGGTTCTACACCTGCGGCGCTGGCCAGCAATCATTAGCACATTCGGTAAGATTTTACTACCATTGACTCTCCAAATACACTTCTCACTTCTATGCGTTTACTTTATTATTTTATCATACTAGGAAGCTTCGCAAACGCTTTTTTTAGTCGCGTTGACGGATGAGCTGTTTTAATAAGTTTTTATTTTGCGTGGCATCTCTTTTCTTTTACAAGTTCTTTTTGAACGCATTGTAGGTGATTGTTGTCAAGTTTCTATAGTTACTTGTTAATTGTTATTATATAACTCGAAAAACTTATATTGAAACCTTTATTTCTATGGATTCTGGCTAACTTTTTCAACTTTTTCTTTCAAAAGGTACTACATCACCATAACCTTAATGTCCATGTAAAGTATGGACGTTCTAGCCCCACCCGTTTGGTCAGAATCTGTCCAAAAGTCACGGAAATATCGCACTAAGAATCGAAATAATCGTAAAAGTACGATATTCATGAGAAATATTTCTTCGATTGTACCCAAAAACGTGGCAAGTCTAAGCTTAGAGATTTCGAAGGTCCCCTCAAATTTTTATCAAGATCGCATATGCCGTTTGCCCGGTAGAGAGCGAACAAAAAGAAAAAAACACCCGAGCTAAATTTTTTGGGGGGTCAGTGAATTTGAAGTCTTCGCTTCGCTCATCCAATTACAAATCAATCAATATTGATCTAACCCTATTTCCATTTTTAAGTCTGGTAGTAAGTGGGAGGGTCCCACCACATTCTTGGCCCCGGCAAGCCATGCCTGACGCTTCTTCCTCCGTATTATATTATCTACTTCACTTTCGTCCTCTTCTCTTTCTTCTTCCTCAGGGACCTCCACCAGTCGTAACAATCTTATTTCTTTTTCAGAACTTTACTATACTTTACTATACTACTACTTTACGGCCGAGTAAAATATCCAGCACCCATTTTAATACCATAGTAAAAGATTTGATCGAATAATAGTTTTTAAAATACAAAAACAAACTCGTTATTTCAGTGGTGTAAAAAGACACACGCATTGTCACAGATTCTCCTGGTACCACGAATGGTTTCTATAAAACTCTGGAGTATGTATCAACGTTAACAAAAAATTAGATTATATATATCTCAATTCCAGGTCCTCCAATGTATAATATGTGTCTAAATCGTCAATCCCGATCCTTCAATATAATGTCTTAAATCACTTTTACAGATTCTCCAATGTCCTGAAGGAACTTGGTTCAACGAAGAGTACAAAATATGCACCACTGAAAAGAACTGTCCCCATTTTCCAACCACTATGTGTAACCAATTATACATAGACAAAGGTTTTCCACATTGTACTACACATGGAAGATTCACAGTCAAATACAACTGTTCGTACTTCTATGTTTGCATCGAGCCCTTGAACGGGAAGTATATCCAATTGAGATCGAAATGCCCTGTGGGGACAATTCATTTCGAAGGTGAGTGTATTATTGGGGATGTGAACACTTGCTTACCTCGGATAGCAGCATATACTTGGGGCGAAGAAGGAATGTCCACACTACCGACAACAGTCAACGATGAAGACGAAGACTATACTACGGAAATCGTTACAACCACTGAAGATTATACTGATCAAACTACTACAATCGAATATGGGAATGAGAATATCACAGAAAAAGATACGACTTCAAATGAGAATGCAACTAATAGAGACATTACTGAAATTGAAGAGGGGCCCAACGAAATCGTCAGCACATCAGAGATAAGCGATGCGGATACTACTATGGTCAATCTCACCGTTAGGATGTCAGCAGAAACTGATGTAGAAGCAGGGATTGAAATTTATTGTAACTACACTGGAAACACTATTATATTACGTGAGTATAAATATTTGAATATGGTATTTTACTTCATATTGCAACTTTTAAATCACAGATATTAGATTTAGATTGATCACAAGCAACAGCTGATTGTACGGTGTCCCTCCCTACAGACGACTACAGTGGTTCTGAAGAGTTCGAGGCACACCTAGAAACGGTAACCTACACCCAGGCAGTGAACACATGCTTGAGTGAGGGGGGATTCCTGCACAGACTGGAGACCTTCCCGTCATTGGACTACTGCCTCACGTCGCGATACCCCCACAACAAGTTCTGGATAGACATCACTAAAAAACAGAGTATTTACGGTAATCGATTAATAATTAATAACATAAATAAAGTTATTCAATTATCTAAAATAACTTACTTCAATAGGATTAATATACTAAAACATACATACTTGTGTTTTCTTTTAGGCTTTGATGCTGAGGAGGGGGGAACGAAATCTTATTGTTTTGCTGTTTCCTTCAACTACAATTATCAAGACTATGATGTTGATTGGAGTAAACCATCGTCTTGCTCTGATCTGAACTCCTTCCTTTGTGTGAAGACAATGCCGTAACTTGTTTACATTATTATTATTGTTTGGATAGGTCTGAAAATTTTGAAGTGACAAGATTTTGTAAACTGACAATATGTGGATCTTCACAATATTATAAATTATCGACGAAAACAAGCTTAAAAAAGTAAAAAAAAAAAAAAAAAAACACCATTCGAAATGTTAAAAAAAACTTTCTGAGGCTACATTGCAAACGAGAGGGAGACATCGATGTCTACGAGAGTGAGACAGGGATGGAGGGTGATGATGCTGAAGAAGGATATAGGCTATTTAAACTCTATACGTGGTCACTACATAATATATAATATAACACAACAACTTGTATACACATTACAAATATATGGAATACAATTAATAAAACACGTATTACTTAATTCCAATTACAAACAGACTTTACAAATTATCATTGACAATACATTTATAACGAACCTATAAGTGTAGGAGTTGAGGGAATAAAGTAAATTATTTGTCCGGCAAGTACTTTCTGAGGTCAAACTTTTATTTTTTATGTTTTGTGCGAGATTGTTGAAGATAAAATTGAATAGATGCTGTGGACTACTTTTTATAAAATTAAAGTGTAAAGGTCGGAATCAAACTATTTAGCTATATTTCTTGTATGTTAGAATATGGCCACCTACGTGGCACGGAGGGATCGCTGGTGGAACTTAGAGGAGGGGTGTGGGTAAGTATTTCTTCCTGGCAAGAACGATGGTCGAGGAACGGGATAGATAGCGGGGAAAAAAGGAATTATCCCGAATTAGTATCATTCAAATTTAAATTAGACTGGAGTCTCTGCTAATGGGGGACCCCAGCCTGTATGGAGATCAAGATAATCTAGAAGATGATCAGGATGGGGATCAAAGGAGAATGAAGAAGAGTGAAAGCATGGAAGAATAGGATGCAGAGGAAGGGGAGAAGGAAAGAAAACTGTTAACAGCATGATGGGCAATATTGCATTACAATTCAGGCGAATAGGAATTCTTTTTCGAGTGGGTGGGTGGGGGATAATAAGCTTTTATTTGCCACAAGTACACTCTACACACTCTAGTATACTAACTAGGGGAGGATGTAGCCTTGATTCATGGGGGGGGGGGCTTTTAGGGATGGGATTTTTGGGTGGCTTCTTCGACTGTCAATACTTATTAGTTATAAGATATAAGTAAGGAATTGACAATGGAGAAGTGTTGGAGGGAGAGGTTAATCTTGCAAAACTCTTGTCTAGCCATTCGCGGATGGCAGAGCCCCTTAACGCCGGCGAATTTTTTTTGGCAAATTTGTAGCTTCGTTAAAGCCTAAAAATTGTTTAAAAATATAAAATTACGTAACAGGTTATAGTGAAAGTGGACAGTGATGTTGTGTGGTGATATACTGATACTCAGTGGCGTGGCGAACTACTAAAAGTGATCGGTGCCTACAATATTTAACTATACCCACCCCCTACTTTCGTGGGCAACAAGGGGGTCTGGGGGAGTGCCCACAGTTAGCCCCGCAGGGAATTTTTTCAATTTTGATGATCCTAGAATGGATCTGGTGCGTTTTACCGGCAATTTATATGATTTTATAGATGTTGATAGCCTCATTTTTATGTAATGAAATTTTAATGAAATCGCTGAAAATATTGTTTTTTTTGTAACTCATAAAGCCAACGGTTTGTAATTCTTTTTTTTCTACCTCAGATTAGCCCCGCAGGGAATATTTTTTAATTTTGGTGATCCTAGAATGGATTTGGTGCTTTTTACCGGCAGTTGATATGATCTTATAAGACGAAGCGAATGAGGATTACTATTCAAGATAAACGGCGCTTATCCTGTGACTCTGTGCGTGTGTGTGCTAAATAATGTGAACTATAAAAATCAGCCGAATCGCTGAACAGATTGCGCTTATGTTTTAATTGTTGAACTCATAAAGCCAACGGTGTGTTATTCTTCTTCGCCTCCTCGTAGCGGCATAGCCAGAATTTGGGAAAAATACACATTATGAAAGTAATCAATGAAGAATTTAGTACCTACCAGAGGAATCCGGGGGCCTTCCCATTTGAAAAGAAATTGGATGTCCTAGATCGTTAGATAATCTGTGCATTTTGGAAATCAATTTGGTTATTTTGTTCGTTTTCTCCGTTTATTGGCATAGTCATTATTTGGGATTTAGGAAAACTACTGAAACGCATAATAATGAAAACTAGGGCTCCGTGGGCTTGCCCCCGGGAAAATGATTTTTAAGGTTATTTGGTACAATTCTGTGAGTTTTGAAGAAACATTTTGTTTGTAATATTTGAAGAGAAAAGATACAATTTGATTCTTTAACGGACAAACTTACTGTCTCGATTTCATTGAAATCAATGCATTTTTATCTAGAAATTGTATTGGAAATACTTCAATTCAAATAGGTCCAAGAATGTTCTTCTTATTGCATTCACGACGTCGATAATCCTGCTTCATATCATAAGACGCTAATTTAAAATTAAAACAGAAAACTCGAAAATGTTCAGACTTCCTCCATGCCACCAGCTGTATTTACTTTATAAATTTCTCAAATCAATCTATTCAATCAAATGAATAAGTTATAGTATAACGAACGTGTCTATTCATTTAGCAGAATTGTTGAATAACTACCTGTTATTAGTTGAGTTAAGAACTACTGGATGAATATCCATCATGCATGTTGTCTGCACTTTTACTAAAAAATCATGATTCATGACAAACTTTTACAACAGTCCAGTAACACTACTAAGGTAAGTAAAGAGCTGTAGCCATACAATTCAGTAGGTGTGATTATAACAATTAAAATAGTCATATAAAGTAGATAAAATATTATGTTTTAAAAGTAAGTGGTGGGTGGGTCTCTGGGGGACCACCCACCCACCCCTTTTGGTATCGGTGCCTGGGCTCCGATTTGGTATGTTCGCCACGCCACTGCGATACTTGTAGATCATAATTCTCGATCAAAGCCGTGGCTTTTTTTTAATTCGCAAGTGTGGCCTAAAAAGACGTTTAAAAATCTGAAATTAGATAAAGATGTCATAGTGATAATTGGCTATGAAATAAAAATCGGATCGACATAGTAGTGTAAATACGATTTAGGGAAAGAAGGAAAAACATATCATTGATTTATAATCATGAAGGAAAATTTCTTCATCAAAGACATTGTAAGACGTACAACAGATAATTCATGGTGAAATTATATATAGTATTGTATATTCAGTAATAGAATGAATATTAAGTATAGTGAGAAAGAGTAAAATATAGTGCTGTTTCTATCAAAGTCGTGGATTAAATTACGAATAATAATTCTTAGTATGGTACTAAATAACTATATAAATAAAACTAAATTCTCTGATGTATGACAAGCCAGAAATAAAAAAAATAAAAACCTCAGAATTCCAACTGTTCGTGTAGGCGCCTTAGCCAACTGGACAACGGAGCCGGAACAGTAGGGCCTACTGCTCTACTAATCGTAAGGCGAAGAAAAAGGAACAGACCATCTCGCAAAAATCAGATGTATCGTGTTATTACTCCCCGAAACTAGATGCGAGCTCTAGCAGTCGTCGTCGGGGACCTCTCCCTCTCCCCTTGACGACCTCTCCGACGACGACGACGACGACCATGACAACACGAACGATATCACAGACGATGACGATGACGATGTGAGAACCACCTTTTCCCTCATTTTACCCGTGGCTGCATTCTAACCAGCATGGGAATTTCCTCCCCGCATCCCCTAGGCTAGATTGGCGAATTATGACCTAACGGTTGACGCCCCCTTAATCCTAATAAACGTTAAAAATACATAAGCTAGGAACTTGTCGTCTCGGTGGTTCACTTGGCCAAGCCCCCACCCGGAAACTGGGAGTTCCGGGTTTTAATTAACCTCGGTCGGGTTGGAGTTATTTAAATTTCTGGACCCTTATGGAGATAGCAACGCTACTTACAACAGCTTCAAGGTTTCCCGACCCACTTCATCGAGATGCATTGATGTGCGTCCCAACCAATTGGTATGTCCGTATCTTCTATGAAATATCGTGAATAACCTCAGTGCATGCCCATTCCACGTAAATACTTGTAGCACAGATAACAGAGTACACTACGTAGTGTACTCTATTATCTGTGCTTGTATGTAATCATGACAACATTACATTCAATGCATTTGGCCTACTTCGTGTGCGGCTAGATTTGTAGATAGCACCGCAAACAGCGAATGAGGGACGAAATCTATCCCGACAGCTTGAAGATAGTAGTAAGTAAACGACTCCATTATTGTGTACAGTTTGTAGCCCATTCTGTTCGTCTGTGAAAAGAATGAAGAATTATTATAATCCAGATTTAATTACACATGCATACAAAAACATATAAAAAGAACGCCTACCCCAACAAAACTGGGCATGTGATGCCAGGCATCTCACCCTCCCCCCTCCCCCAAAAGAATATGATAATTATTAATTAATGTATTTCACGTTTTATGAAATGGTGACAACTTAAATACGCCCCAACTCGGCATGCTGTATATAAAGCGTATGCATTACAGCACCCTAGACGTATTGAATTGTATTTATTGTTATTTTCCCGCCCAAAGGTCGATATAGGGCAATTTATATTGCCCTCTGCAGCTTCTATACATGTACAAAGAAACATAAATCTTAAACACAAGAAGCAGAAATGAGAGGACAAAACTTCTGATTTGGACTTAAGTCCATCAGTTCGTGTCTTAGGAGTATGTAAACGGTGACTTTGGAGCCGTCTTAGCAACGAAGCACATAATAAATTCTGAGTTGTTCTGAATCGGCCTTGTTGATTCTAGCGTAGATCCGCGGGTGTTCGCACTGTCCATACCACTGATTGCTATATTTCCTATTAAAAATATCGATGTTTGGTTGGTTATCGCTCACTCGTCGATTACGTCGGGGCCTACAGGGTAGGCTTAGTCGCTTTGATTTACTGTCCCCCACTGAAAATCAGTTATATAACTGAGTGGGTAGACTCTAAATACAATTTATTTATTTATTTATTTTTAATCATGCCACGCAATGAGAAAAACATTAAAAATCCCAAAATGAATGTCCATGCTATACACTGGCACTGCGAGGCGCAAGAATAGCAAAAAGTAAAGAGAAATCAACATAAAATACAAATTGATGGGGGTAAACACTCCTAGACAATAACAGGAGAAACACAAACGAAACACTTACAATTGAACAAGAATACCAACAAGGACGGGCATAAGCACAAAAAAACTGGCCTATTAGAGGGCACCTAGATATTATGTATACATAGCATTTCATGATGTGCGTTTAACTTACTTCCCGGAAAGTATTTTCATCTAGGACGACGAATCCAAGAACACGGATAGTGATTGGCTTATTGGCCCTGGAGATGATAATCCTCATGGTCTTCTTGAATCCCTCCGAAGCCGTTAACCAATCACTTTCATAAACAGCGATGTTTACTTTCGAACACTGAAATTAACAAATAAGAGGAGCTGAACTTAATTTTTCTTAGCTTCAAATCTGGCACTTCAGAAACAGACCAGAATGTCCCTACGCTGTATATGAACTGTGTTCAGTTGTCAAGAAAGCATATAAAATGGACACTGGACAGCCAGACACAAATCACAAAAATTGTAAATCTTGACGTTTTAACTAAATCCAAAATCGTATAAAAAATTAATTGTTAACACTGTATTTTTTTTGTTGCTTTTTTGTATTTTGTGTTACTGAAGAGCCCAACATTTTTGCTTGCGTGATAACCGTGCAAAATTTTAAAACCACTCTGAAAACTAAATCCTACCTCTGTTTCCACCATACTGGCAAGAACGCAGAAGACGTACAGTTCTAGCACGGAGAGCACAAAGAGACCTTCCATGGTCAAGACTTCTGGATCGAGTACACTCATGTTTATCTGTAATCGTTATACACAAAGATATTATAATAAAGAAATCTGCGCCTTCCTTTAAAAAGATTGGACTTTGAAGGTAATTACTTCTAGGTTTATACATTAAAGTTTAATGTAATAATTTATAATGTGAACATGCATCTAAGTTAAGCTTTAATAAATAAAACCCGCACATATAATATAACTAAAACCGTAAAACGTATAATATTTCCAACCAAACCCAAGTAATCCCGAATCCATTTTTAAATACTGTATAATTTAATAATATCTTGCATGGTATGCAGGTCTTTAGTGCGTACTGGGTATGTATGCATTACATTTTTACTTCTAATTACGCTTTAAATGGTAACGGAAAGCTTATTGACCCGGAACGAAATAGAACAAAATAGCACACTTGGTTAATTATTTTAAGTGTGTAATTTTGTTCACGCTTTAAAAATGTTATAAACAAAAAACCGTCATTCCCCGAATTTTCTATATCTGTATATTTCTGGCTTTTGATTTAAACATCTCCGGGTTTTATCGTAAAACGTGAGTCACGCTGAGACAGATGGATGAAAACTGAAAAGAATATGCATACAAGGGAGCTTTGCCGCTCCCTAATGATTAATTGCATATTGAAACAACGACAATTAAAATGTAGAACGACTGGCAACCACCGTTGGAGTAATCTGGTACCATTACGCTCTGGCTAGTATCTTTTCTACAGAAAACAAGCAATGCATAATCTAGGTGCCCGTTAGGGCGCCGCAGCCAAGCCGCGGTGCACTATACACTCAAGCACCTTATACAGCAAGCAGAGTTGGGGTGATTTCGAGGTGTTACCCAGCCGTCTTGAAACGTGATGTGAACTTGAAAACTATCAAAATCGAGGGGATTTAGGTACCTGACAACACATGCCAAATTTGGTTGGGGTACGAACATTCCTTCTTGGTGAAAAAATGGCTTGAAACATGCTCAAAATCACTTTAAGGATGTTCTAGGTGCCCGTTAGGGCGCCGCAGCCAAGCCGCGGTGCGCTACACACTCAAGCACCTTATACACCAAGCAGAGTTGGGGTGATTTCGAGGTGTTACCCAGCCGTCATGTAACGTGATGTGAACTTGAAAACTATCACAATCGAGGGGATTTAGGTACCTGACAACACATGCCAAATTTTATTGGGGTACGACCATTCCTTCTTGGTGAAAAAATGTCTTCAAACATGCTCAAAATCACTTTAAGGATGTTAGCTACTGCTAGCTACTGCTACTGGCTACTGCTAACATCTAATACGTCGGCCCGCGATTCTGACCAGACGGGTGGGGCTACAATGTTCATATTTTACATGGACATTAAGGTTATAGAATGATAGTCTCTTTTGAAAAAAAAAGTTGAAAAAGTTTGTTGGAAGGCTTCCACCAAATAAAGGTTTTAAAATAAGCCTTAAACACTTGGCATATAATCAACAAGTAACCATAGTTACTTGACACTTGTTGACGGTATAAGCAGAGTTAGGCGGGAAAGTGCTATACGTAAACAAATGGCGGACATTTAAAAATTTTCTTCTTTGTGTGGAACGAGAAAAGTTGTCATTATACTCTCATAAAACAAATCAGAAACCGTCCCTGGCCTAGGCCCAGATGTAGAAAATTATTTATAATACAACAGTGTAGGTCTAAAGTTCCATTTGGCTATAGGACTAGTAAAATTCATACTTACATTACATGTTTGACAAGCCTAGCCAACCATGCCAGCACAACATTGTTTTGATATGAACTTGCTCAACTGTTTGTTTACATAATTGCAACAATCAAATCATTTTATACAACTTGTCTTTCGATTGGCCTGCGTTTATGAAGGCACTGCCATCTAGAATAAATATAGAACTTTTTCGAGCTCTTTGCTATACGCAAATCTTTTTAAAGTGTTTGGATTTCGTGATACTCTTTCAACCATAGACATCCTATATAATTGGCTAGACCAGCAGTCGGTGGTCCACTTCCGGTACAATTAGAAGCCATCTTAAAATGACAGTTTACATGTTAATCAAATGGGAGCGATTTGTGGCCAAATAGTTCTCAAGATTGCCGCCAGGTTGACAGGTAAGCATACTAGCCTTTAACACCAAATGATTACTAAATTCCCTTATGCAATCACTTCGTATTGTTTCTTTTGTTTAATACCATGCTGCACAAGCTAAAACCATATCAAACAATCCAGTAAAATACTTTATTGCATTAAAAAAGCATAAATTAAAACACCAAATCGCCATCTTGAAATGGGCCGGTTGAGTCTTCAATTTGCTACGCTCGCGCCTGTGCGGAGGTATAGGAGACTGATCAATGCTTTCAACTCACAACCCATGACGTTTTCCACGATACCGTTCAAGAATACCAATTCCTTCGAAAACGAAAACGACTTCGTTTTCAAATTGCGTTTTCAACTCATCTCCCACGAACTCAAGAATTGGGGTCCAGTCCTTATACCGTCGTTATACCATGGTTATACCACCTATACCCAGGATGTACATGAATCCGGGTCTAGATATTTTACATCCTATATTGTTACTGCTAATACCATAGAATTTAAATCAACTTTGATAAAAATATTATATTTTAGCAAATAATTTTGTAATGGAACTTGAAAAAGTAATGAGATCACACACATAACAAAAACTTGTAGAAATACAGCCAAACCTTACACACTCAAAAGGAATGAGATCTAAAAAAAGGGCCAAGCTCATCTACCCTTCCACATAAACGTACAGTGTCCCATAACAGCATCCTCGAAAAGCTTGGCAAAATAGAATTTGCATGTTTACGTTTAAATTAATTACAAAAAAAGAACTTTGATAAACTATTACGTTAAATTAATAATCGCAAATTCTATTTTTGAAAAGCTTTTCGAGGATGCTGTTATGGGACACTGTACGTTTATGTGGAAGGGTAGATGAGCTTGGCCCTTTTTTTAGATCTCATTCCTTTTGAGTGTGTAAGGTTTGGCTGTATTTCTACAAGTTTTTGTTATGTGTGTGTAGCTATACTACTGCTACTACTGTCTAATTCGTCAGTTTCAATCGGCCCGCGATTCTGACCAAACGGGTGGGGCTAGAACATTCATATTTTACATGGACATTAAGGTAATAGTGATATAGGGTCTTTTGAAAGAAAAAGTTGAAAAAGTTTGCTGGAAGGCTTCCAAATAAAGGTTTCAATATAAGCCTTTTACAAGAATATAATCAACAAGTAACTATAGTTACTTGACAATGATCACCTACATTGTTTACAAAAAACAAGTCTTTTGACCACTGCCTCCTAGATGTTCGTCGTGGCTCCTCGTTTAGCCGCGACGAACATCTAGGAGGCAGTGCTTTTGACCATCTAGATATTTTAAATTCTATTGTTATTGGTAATACCATATCAATTAATTGACTTTGATAAAATTATTGGATTTTAACAAATAATTTTGTAATAGAACTTGAAAAAGTAATGAGATCCCACATATAACAAAAAACTTGTAAAAAAACAGCCAAACCTTACACAATCAAAAGCAATTAGATCTAAAAGAAATGCCAAGCTTATGTACCCTCCTACATTTTCGCGATCTTAATACATAAATTCACTTTGCCCTGTGACTATACTTGCAAAGCTTGGCAAAATAAATTTGCACAAACTTTTACATTTAAAACAATAGTTGCAAATAAAATTTTGCCACGCTTTGCAAGGTTCCAGTCACAGGGCAAAGTGAATTTATGTATTAAGATTGCGAAAATGTAGGAGGGCACATAAGCTTGGCATTTCTTTTTGATCTCATTGCTTTTGATTGTGTAAAGTCTGGCTGTTTTTTTACAAGTTTTTTGCTAAATACGTGGGATACATTGTACATTAACTAAAACTAAAACTAAAAGCGAACAGCTTATAATAATTATTGTTAAGTGTGAATCAGGTTCTTTAAAGTGAAAAATATATAATCAAATTACAATACTGAAATAATATAAATGCATATCACTTACGTTTGTCATGTGCGAAATAAAGATCATGATGTTTCCAGGCATCAGTAAACTTCCCACGAACTGAATCAATAAGAAGATGTGAAATGCAGATTGAAGGTCATTTATGAACCTGCAATGACGATTTGAATGTACAAGTCCAAATTCCCTGGATATTTTTATTATAAAGTAATTGACAGCTGCATTTAAAAAAAGAGCTCTGATCGTAGTAGCAATTTCACATAACCATGCAATTAGTTGGATGAGCGTAGCGAGCGAAGCGAAGATTCCAATCAACTACACTGGAGAAAAAAAACGGAATGTTTTTTTTCCCGTCAATACTTTTGTGTGTTTGTTAACACGATTCCGGCTAAACCGATACTCCAATTGCGACAAAATTTTCTGGAGGCCTTCGAAATCTCTGAACTTAGAACTGCCACGTTTTTGAGCGCAATCGAAAAATTATTTCTCATGATAATCGCAATTTTACGATTTATTTAGATTTTTTTTAAATTCTTTGACTTGTAACACTTACATGCTTTATCCGATTGTTATGATTTTTTTAACAGAACCCTAATTTTATGAATAAATAATTATTCGTGTGAAATTTGAGCTTAATCAAAAAAATATTTCTCAAGAAAATCGCAATTTTACGATTTTGTTCAATTAAAAAAAAATCTTCGACTTTTAACACCTACATGCTTTATTCTATTGTAATGATTTTTTCACAGAACCTTAATTTTATGAATTTATATATTCGTGTGAAATATGAGTGCAATCAAAAAATTATATTTTATGAAAATCGCAATTTTACAATTTTATTTTTATTTTTTAAATATTTTTTCGACTTATAACACTTAAGATACATGCTTTATCCGATTGTAATGATTTTTTCACAGACCCTTAATTCTATGAATTAATATTTTCGTGTGAAATTTGAGCGCAATCGAAAAATTATATCTCATGAAAATAGCAATGTTACGCTTTTTTTCGTTTTTTACCAAATTTCTTCGACTTATAACACCTACATGCTTTATTCGATTGTAATGTAGTGTGTAATGTAATGTGCGCCCCTGAACCTCATGTCGTCGTCGTAAAAACTAAAACAATATTACCAAGCGTGTCTCGCAGGCCATAGCAATGGGAAAACGAAATCAATTTAAATACCATCTGCATAACACATGGCAGCTCAATGCACCAATTACGCTCATCCAACAACACGCCTGAAAAAGCGTTTGCGAAGCTTCCTAGTATTGACAACAAAACGGCAAAATAATAAAAATATTATACACGAGTTTTATACCGAATAGGCCTAGGCATCTTATCCTAACAGTACCAAACCAAGGACGTGAGCTGCACGATATGCTTAATAACTATAGGAAAACGCTTAAGTCCCGCCGCGTTGTTGGATGAGCGTAATTGGTGCATTGAGCTGCCAGTGTTATGCGGATTTTCTGTTGTTCTGTGAAAAAATTATTACTTAATTGAAGATTTTTTAAAAATTAAATTAAATTTAAAGAAAATTAACTTAAATTTTTTTTTTTTAATTAATCGCAATTTTAAAAAGGAAAAAATCGTAATATCGAAATTTTCATAAGAAATAATTATTCGATTGCGCACAAATTTTACACGAATATATTAATTTATAAAATAAAGGTTCTGTGAAAAAATCATTCCAATAGGATAAAACATGTAGGTGTTATAAGCCGAAGAAATTTAAAAAATCGAAAAAAGTCGTAAAATTGCGATTTTCGTAAAAAATGTTTTTTGATAACGGTCAAATTTCACATGAATATATTAATTCATAAAATTAAGGTTCAGTGAAAAAATCATTACAATCGGACAAAGCATGTAGGTGTTGTAAGTCGAAGAAATTTTTTAAAAAAATCGAAAAAAAAATCGTAAAATTGCGATTTTTATGATAAATAATTTTTCGATTGTGCTCAAAAACGTGGCAGTTCTAAGTTCAGAGATTTCGAAGACCTCCATAAAATTTCATCGCAATCGGAGTATCGGTTTAGCCGGAATCGTGTTAACAAACAGACAAAAATACATTTAAAAAAAAGAAAAAAAAACATTCCGGATTTTTTTCTCCAGTGTAGTGAAATGGAATCTTCGCTTCGCTCGCTACGCTCGCTACGCTCATCCAATTAGGCCTATAACGTATGTTTTTTTTTGCTTTCATACTCTATGAATCCACTCGGCCCCAAAGTAGATTCAATGATAAAAGATACAAATTGGATGTTATGCAATCGTCGAGAGAAATCTAAAATAGTGCAGAGTCAATCTGCTGCGGAAAGTGCATGGGTTACCCACGCATACAAAAAACTTGTAAAAATACAGCCAAACCTTACACATTCAAAAGTTATGAGATCTAAAAAAGGACCAAGCTCATCTACCCTTCCTCATTTGCGCATTCTTAATTCATAAACGTACAGTGCCCCGTAACAACATTCTTGAAAAGCTTGGCAAAATAAAATTTGAAACTATTAATTAAATGTAAATAATTCATCCAAATTCTATTTTTAAATTAAACGTAATAGTTCATGCAAGCACACAATTCCAGCCATTTTAAATATATTTCATTGAAGGTATTCCTGTATGTATTCCTGCAATACTAAAATATATAAATATATTATATTTATTTAATTTGGCTGTATAGTAGGCCACTTAGACGCAAGTGTAATGATTTTTATAGACAGACATAAAAGTGGCACAACCGAGGATTTAACTTGGGATAAGCTGTGGGGAGACACTTGTCACGAATACTTGGTTCAAATATGAAATGTATTTCAATTAACAATCCACACTTACTTCAAGATGGCTTGGTGGTGTTCTATGCACAAGTGCAATAGCTCCTCCATGTGAGTATCCAGATCACAAGTTGTCTTCCCAAGATGGCCACAAACTTTCTGGTTGGTTGTTGAATCAGAATTTTTTAGAACGTTGCTTTCATTATTTACATGTTTGTTAACGATTCTATTTAAAGTACTGCGATCTTTGGTTTCGTTTGTAACTGAACGGATCGAATTGGAATGCACGTGCTGCTTCAAGACATGTAGGTTTGAAAAGCGATTTGTGGAGTGTTGCATATTTTGTCTTCGTCTATGATCTAAGCCTAGGTTTCTTCGATTATCGCGTTGGAATCGAATGCTACCCCCAGGCGTGCGTCCTAAGGGTTGATCTCGAGTGTATTTCAACATATGTTGGCTCAAGGTCATATTTGATACGCGATTTCTTGATGGGTGATTTTGTTCTCTACTCTGATCTGAGAAGCCAGTTTGCAACAAACGGTGATTTATTGAGGCTCCCCTCACCACACACATTTCAGAGCGTTCCACTGAAGTCACACGATGGTCCCATTTTGTAAGACTCCCAAACGCTCTACTTTCAGAATACCTCGATCCACACATATTATCAGAAACTGATCCCACAACTACTGGCAAAACTCCAGGCTTTCTACTTTTTGTAATTCGAGCTGCCCTCTGCATATTCCCTTGAGCTAGTTGGCGTATGTTACCAAGGAAAATAGTGCAACACGCGCAACTGACAAATAGTGTGCATTAGCACACTTATAAAGAAGATATCACAAATCACTATGATAAATGTGTTGACCGTATATTCCGCAAACTGGAATAGAAGAGTTATTTCGAAGGCTGGTGAGAGGGTCTCGTTGTAAGGAAACCACCCGCTAGAAACAATAAAACACGTGGTATTAACTTTTGTATGTGTTTATATAATAATAATAATAATAATAATAATAATAATAATAATAATAATAATAATAATCATCATCAAAACTCATTTCCAACAATCAAATTAAATTTAATTAATTAAATTAAAATAAATTAAAAATTATATAATATGAAAGAATATTTTTACCTCGGGGATTTTGTATTATTATGTCAATTTAGAAAGAGACGTAACGGATTTGTTGATGTACTTACTGAAAAATCAGCTTACGTTCACAGAAGCACACGTGCAGTCGAAAGAGTATAAAATATATTGTTGTAACCACATGATATACAACATAGCAACCAGCTATACAATTTATATAATAATGTCCCTTGTTTAAAATTCTGGTTTGAGCTTTATTCGAATATTTTCCGTAATGTGAAATTATGTTTTGAATATCTTGAGTAAGTCGGTAAAATTTCTTTTCTTGAATGAATATTGAAAAAGATTTCACTAATGTGGACCCCAGTAGAAACTGAACAATGAACGACTCACTTACGAGCACAGGTCTCACACCCCAATTGAACAAGATCGATAACCCTTGAGTTACAGACGTTTGATAAAGAGAATTCAATAATATCATTATGATGAAAAACTTTTGACAAATCTGCCAACGCCCACCATGTTTAGCTTTGGAAGGCAATAGACCTGAAACACAAAAATTACCTTTATATTGTTATTGTCTTAGCATTGCGTTCAGTTTTATGTTTATCACTATGTGTTATCATAATGCAATGAATTGACAGTTACAGTCAATCATGGTAAAACTTATTTTCTACGACAACTATTCAGCACATCTCTAGTTATCCAATATGACAAATTTTGTTTTTACTTTAATTTATTTATAATACTGGTATGTTCATTATTATTAAATCATTTGGACATAAATCATTTAAAATATCATAATGAGCATTGATCTTAAACAGAAATAATTGTGTTCGAAATCCCTAAAATAGTAATTACATATATATATCAAACCAATTAATCAAAATTAACCATACATAGTTGGCATATACAAACAATAATATAGATAAATAAAATGTACGAAAACCGTATATAAAATTAACAGTAACATTCCATCTTATTACATTACTTACATTTAAATAAATAAAATGTTAATTGTAACATAAAAAATAAGTAAAAATACCATATACATACCTACAGCATTAGTCAAAGAAAATACAAAATGTACAACATAACTACACAAAAGTTTATGTAACGTGTTGTTATAGTTATAGTTATAGTCATAGATTATAGACTTAAATTAGAAAACACATTGAAATTACGCTAATGTTTTATCTGACCAATTAGATATTTAGAATTAGAACGTCGCCAAGTTTTTGTGGTACAACTAACTTCAATAAACTGATGATCTGGAAATTGACTCTTAGTGGACTTAATTTTACATTTTACAGACAAATTCATAAAAATTATCTTTTGATATTTCGATTGGTTAGAATGACCGAAAAAATTAAGATACTGAGATGATATATATAGCTAAATCGTTTGATCAATAAGATAATATAGTATTGTATTACATTTTTTTTGTAAGATTCGGCTCTAATTCAAAATAAGCGGTTGTTACGAAGTTTCACACATTACCCTTTACAAGAGAAGATATTGCACTTACCAAGATTCGTCAAAATTCTCAAAACCAAATAGTTTTCCATTGCGTGTTGCTGCTTCTTTCTACCGACCATACCCACCATCTTCATGGCTTCAGCTTCACTGTACTGTTGATGAGTGTTGCCTATAGGGCGTATTGTATAGTTTCAAGGAAGAGTATCACATGCTCAAAACGCTCTATAAACTCATCAATCTATCACCATCTTATTTAACAAAACAAATGTTGATATCCGGCCCCATAAGCGTTTAAGATCCGCGGCACAAGGTCGAACGTTCGAAAAATTATAATTTGATTCAACTATCCCTGCATTGAAAGTTCGACTAAAAAAGTACCTAGTTTCCAATAGTATATTTTTAGTGAAGAAATTTGTTGTTTTGCGCAATGTTTTACAATGGAAACTGAATGACTGGAATTCGAGCAAAAGATATATTGGCGTTTCATTAAATAGAATACAATAACATATTTTAATGATAAGTTATGATATAAATATCTATAAAAGCAAATTCTTATTTGGTTTGTGGATACTATACGTTTGCCAGGATGGCGTGCGTTGTGAAGACGTGCGACATTGAGCGACGATAACGCGATACTTACTGCTGTAAGTTCGATGCGGGCCAAGGCTATAACTTACACAGCAGTGTACTGAGAAAACCACCGTATGAGTTGTAAGTAACAATTTGGGAAAGCACTTTGTTTGTTGTGCAATATGTTATGTTATATGTTGCCCCGTTTAGCAAAGGTTATTTTGATTTACAATTCTCGAATGTTGGTTGTGATATATGATCACAGGCTAGCTACTAGGATTTGATAACAGGCTTACCTGGCCCTGGCGTATGTCTTTACTGCAGTGGTTAAAGTGGTGTGGTATTATCCGGATGCAAACCGATGCTAAAATTTATTTATAATATTTAGTGTGGCTCGTTGGTCTTGTGGTTAGCGTATCTGCTTCCAATGCAGAAGGTCCAGGGTTCGATTCCCGTCAAAGTCAGAAGTTTTTTAACTTCTGATTTGGACTTAAGTCCATCAGTTCTTGTCTTAGGAGTTTGTAAACGGTGACTTTGGAGCCGTCCTAGCAACGAAGCACATAATAAATTTCAGAGTTGTTCTGAATCGGCCTTGTTGATTCTGGCGTTGATCCGCGGGTGTTCGCACTGTCCATACCACTGATTGCTATATTTCCTATTAAAATATCGATCTTTGGTTGGTTATCGCTCACTCGTCGATTGTGTCGGGGCCTGCAGGGTTGGCTTGGTCGCTTTGATTTAAAGTCCCCCACTGAAAATCAGTTATATAACTGAGTGGGTAGACTCTAAATAAAATTTATTTATTTATTTATTTACTAGGAAAACGCTAAAGTCCCGCCGCGTTGATGGATGAGCTTTTTAAAGTTTTTAGTTTGCGTGGAATATCTTTACTTTTGCAAGTGCTTTGTTTTGCTGCCTACGCATTGTAGGTGAATGTTGTCAAGTTTCTTTTGTTTCTTTTCAATTGGTATTATTTACCGTAAAAAACTTATATTAAAAGCTTTATATCTATGGATTCTGGCTAACTTTTCAACTTTTTCTTTCAAAAGGTACTACATCACCATAACCTTAATGTCCATGTATAATATGAACGTTGTAGCCCCACCCGTTTGGTCAGAATTGGCCCAAATGGCACGAAAATATCGCACAAAAAATCAAAAAACTTATATTAAAAGCTTTATTTCTATAGATTCTGGCAAACTTTTTCAACTTTTTCTTTCAGAAAGCAATACATCACCATTACCTTAATGTCCATGTGAAATGTGAACGTTGTAGCCCCACACGTTTGGTCAAAATCGGCCCAAATGTCACGAAAATATCGCATTAAAAATCGAAAAAAATCGTAAAAGTACGATATTCATGAGAAATATTTCTTCGATTGTACCCAAAAATGTAGCAAGTCTAAGTTCAGAGAAAACGAAGGTCGTGTCAAATTTTCATCAAGATCGCATATGCCGTTTGCCCGGTAGAGAGCGAACAAACAGACGGAAAAAAAAAAAAAACAAACAAACAAACAAACAAACAAAAAAAAAAAAAAAAAAAAAACACCCGAGCTAAATTTTTTGGGGGGTCAGTGAAATTGAAGTCTTCGCTTCGCTCATCCAATTAACGACGGTATGCCATATCGGGTCTAATTTGTGATAGACTTTATGCAAGTGTCAAATTATGTTAAACTAGGAAAACGCTAAAGTCCCGCCGCGTTGATGGATGAGCTTTTTAAAGTTTTTAGTTTGCGTGGGATATCTTTACTTTTGCAAGTGCTTTGTTTTGCTGCCTACGCATTGTAGGTGAATGTTGTCAAGTTTCTTTTGTTTCTTTTCAATTGGCATTATTTACCGTAAAAAACTTATATTAAAAGCTTTATATCTATGGATTCTGGCTAACTTTTTCAACTTTTTCTTTATCACCATAACCTTAATGTCCATGTATAATATGAACGTTGTAGCCCCACCCGTTTGGTCAGAATTGGCCCAAATGGCACGAAAATATCGCACAAAAAATCAAAAAACTTATATTAAAAGCTTTATTTCTATAGATTCTGGCTAACTTTTTCAACTTTTTCTTTCAAAAAGCAATACATCACCATTACCTTAATGTCCATGTGAAATATGAACTTTGTAGCCCCACCCGTTTGGTCAGAATCGGCCCAAATGTCACGAAAATATCGCACTAAAAATCGAAAAAAATCGTAAAAGTACGATATTCATGAGAAATATTTCTTCGATTGTACCCAAAAACGTAGCAAGTCTAAGTTCAGAGATTTTGAAGGTCCTGTCAAATTTTCATCAAGATCGCATATACCGTTTGCCCGGTAGAGAGCGAACAAACAGACAAAAATACAAACAAAAAAAAAAACAAAAAAAAAAAAAAAAAAAAACACCCGAGCTAAATTTTTTGGGGGTCGGTGAAATTGAAGTCTTCGCTTCGCTCATCCAAAAAAAAAAAATTTGTACTTCGTACTTATATTTACTTATCCAATGTGTTTATAAAAGTTTATATTTCAGTTTAAGATATTTCCGCGTATTATAACACGGGTCGGGTCGGGTCGGGTCGGGGGGGAGGCGAACACCATCCTAACCCAACCGGGGCCCCGCACGTCCACCGGAACCAAACCCTCAACTGGCTGCCTAATCCTTTGAGTTTTGAATTGTAGACCGTATTACACAAGCCACCCCGTCACCCAAATAATTTTTGCGTGCTTTGCTGTTGAAACCCAGCATTACTCGCGTGGGGTATAATATATTACCCGAGAGCATGGTCGAAGAATATCCTTGTACCATGACCCGAGTGCTACAAAATCTTATGTTTCTCAAATTCTCATTAGTGTTCAACCTTACCGCCCTCTCCTTTTATGTATTCTCAAGTTACTCTATATTTCATGTTTTTTTTTTTTTTTTACAACTCCATGTTATAGTATAGGGGTTCTAAGTTTGAGTTGGGAAAATATTAAAGTTGGTTTGGTGTAGAAAAAAGATGAAATATCAAATGGTAACGAAATTTGATTAAACCCGTATAATACTATCAAATTTGTCAACAAGTTAAAATGAAAAAATATTTTGAAACATTTGTCGTACTAAGGAAATTTTATATTTTTCAATAGGACTACTATATAATTTCCTAGCGAATTGTGTAAAGTTTCAACAAAATATCAATTTCATTCACAATCATTACTCAATTGGTGTTTCTATATAAACAGTAGTTAAGTACCTACATTCCAATGAAATAAAATATGTGAACCCTATATCCAAACACCATCTAAACTCCAAAACACAAGTATTTCAATTATGGGGTTATATATTATACTCCACGCAAGCGAGTAATGCAGGGTTAACAATGCAATGTTGACTTGACTTTGACCCAAAACCTCAGTGACTTGGTGTGATTTAAACAAAAATATTGATCGAGTGTGTGTTCTATCTCAGTGTGTGCAGCGTGATTAAATTAAATCAAAGTTCAATTTCTATTTATATCCTTTTCAAAAGAATCAGGTAAGAGTTCCAGCTATCTCACTATAGTGACACTTCTACTTATGTGCATCTACATAATTATTATGTTTGTACGTAGGTTTTCTCGAATAAAATATGGTAATGGTATAATGAATTATTTCTGTTTTCCACGAAGTTATCGCGAAATAATTAATTATTATATATAACCAGGAAGCTTCGCAAACGCTTTTTCAGGCGCGTTGTTGGATGAGCTTAATTGTTTAAAAACGAAAAAAGCGTAAAATTGCAATTTTCATGAGAAATAATTATTCGATTACGTTCAAATTTCACACGAGTATATTAATTCATAAAATTAAGGTTCTGTGAAAAAATCATTACAATCGGATAAAGCATGTAGGTGTTATAAGTCGAAGAAATTTTAAAAATAAAAAAAATCGTAAAATTGCGATTTTTATGAGAAATAATTTTTCGATTGCGCTCAAAAACGTGGCAGATCTGAGTTCATAGATTTGTAAGGCCTCCACAAAATTACATCACAATTGGAGTATCGGTTTAGCCAGAATCGTGTTAACAAACAGCCAAAAATACAAAAAAAAAACATTCCGGATTTTTTTCTCCAGTGTAGTGAAATGGAATCTTCGCTTCGCTCGCTACGCTCATCCAAATACATGTGTGGGAAATTATTGCAATATTAAAAACAAATAATATAAATTAAGAAAAATATAGGTACGATCCCAAATACTTTTGTAATTGATACTTCTGCTACTTCTGCTAACGGAGGCACCAAACCAGAAACGTACTGATGTTGTTTGAAAGTTTTACCGGTAGGTAGCAGCATGAAGCTAGAATGCGACACCGTTCGATAATGTCGAGAGAGAAGTTTGATGCTCTATCTGCCGCCAAACTTTTCAAAAAATTTGGCTACAACTTTGAGGGTGTGTTTAGTAACACGTTCTACATTAGCCCTATAAAAATTATTCCCCTACATGAAAAATGTATGCAATTTTTATTTTTTTTACATTTACATGCAAAACTTCAAATTTTAATGACAAATTCTCATTTATAATATTGATATCACAAAAAATAATAAACCAATCAAGTTTATTTTCATAGGGGTTGTATATTGTAACACATTTAACATAACTTGAAAATTTTAAGCAAATCGGTCAAGTGGTTTAGGAGAAAAATGTACATTGTGTCAAAATTATATATTCTGAGAAAAACAGGTTTTAAGTCGAAACATGCTATGGCTATCAACAAGGAACAATGTTACTTGAAATAGTATAAATTAAGTATAATGGATCGTCGGATCTCAATGAAGTAAAGTATTTTATAGGCCTACTCAGAAATTGTTATAGAATATTAATATACAAAAATCCGAAAATCAAATTTTGTAAGGTCGCCTCGCTCTACTATCATTACTTATACACTTACAGTATATACTTACATCTTGCAAACGCACAGAAAGAATACAAAACATTTTCTCATTCTATTTGTTTCTTTAGATTGGTCGATGGATGCGTTAAATACATAATCAAAGATAAGTGACATATTATAGATATCAAGCCAAAGCTGCATACTTATACCAACAAAGTTGCCTCAGTAGAAGTGCTGTTCTACGATTACGTAACCGAAAACTGGTAATTTAGATAATACATAAGAAATATTATTACACACGCACACGCACAACGCACATAGGCCTACATAAAAAGAGGCGCAACAAATGAGGCTGTATCATATCGTAATTTGTCTTACTTATCTTCGTTTTATAGCGTTTTTGGATTAAAAGTTAAAACGAAGTGTGGAACAAAAGGAAATAATTTCAAATGAGTATCTTCTTTTTTCACACTACTATTGTCATGCATATAAAAGGTATATATATATAATTATTGTACAAAAATTAGATTAACACGTTCAATGCATAGCTTCACACAATGTGGCTCACTGTCTGCAGACACATAATAAACTATAATGTTGATCCGAACATTAATTGGCCTTGTTGATTCTTGCACCCCCGCGGGTGGAATCGTGTCCAGCTTGTTTGGTCGGTCAGTGTTACTTATTTAAAATACCGGTCTCCCATTGTTTTCCCGTCGATGGCATCACCGCCAAAAGGGTTGGCTTGGCTTGATCCGCTTTACATAAAATTCCCACACTGAAAATCAGTTATAAAACTGTGACTGTGGGACTCTTTTAAGTACGAATATTGTGTGTTATTATTATACAAAAAAAAGCTTTGTGATGCAATACATCATGATTGTCGTTGTAACTTGTTCACATAATCCTATTGGCCATGTTTCCAACGAATTCAGTGGTGTTTATTTGAAACTGTGGAAACAAATAATTTAACATATTTTATTGAAGTTGCACCTCAGTAATGTTACGCCTTTTCAGGCGCTGCACGACAGTTGTGGTGGTTGCTATACTCTCTCGCACGCAAAGCGTTAAACATACATCATTATGAATAGTTAGGTGTGAGACCATGCCTTTCGTTCGTGTATGTGTGTAATAAGAAATTAGAATTAGATATTGCTTAACGTCTCATAAATGCACTTTGACTATTCGAGACGATGAGTGGTGATAGATGTGGATGAAGTATGAACAGAACGGAGGAGGGGAAACCCGGTACCGGTACGTAGCCTACTCCTTTCGAAAAGTACTACCAACGGCCAACGGACCACCGGCTTAACGTCCCAACCGAAAGGACGGTGTAACCTTGACAGTCATAAAGGTTCTTCCACTAACCTGGACTGCCGAGCAGATGTCGAGAAGAACAAAGCCGTTACACTAGCTCTCGAACCCTCCATCTGCTCTATAACCAGCGGTTTACGTGAATTGCAGGGCAGAGCGGTCACCCACTCTACCCCTGACCACGCCCGAAGGTTGCTTAACTTCGGTGTTCGAGTGGGAACCGGTTAAACGACCTCGGCTAAACCGCTGGCTAAGAAATTAGAATATAAACGGGTATAAGAAAGTACAAAATAGAGCATGATATTAGGTGTAAAGATCTCGACAATTAATAAACTTCTGAGAATGTAGGAATAACATATTAGTGGTATCGTGGAAGGAGACAGTACTTGAGATGTAGTGAAACGTAAAGTGGATAATTACGGATACAAATTAACAAGATTGATATATATTATATTATAATATATAATTTTAAATTCTTATACAATGTGACTTAAACTCTATCCGCTGTAATTATTACTGCCAGCTGTGAAGGATGTGCTTATTGCCTAAATTATAAAGATATACGTTATCTCCGACCATCCGTCAATGTTCATATCTGCTTATCATATTGTATAGAATAGATTGATTGATATAATATAGGTACATATTAGTACCACAGCACATCTAGTGTTAATCCCTGCATGTCATAATCAATGGATTAATCTTTCCCCATTTTAAAGCATTTCAACAACTTCATGTGCGGCAAGGTTTGTAGAAAGTACTGCAAACAGCGAATGAGGGACGAAATCTATCCCGACAGCTTGAAGATAGTGGTACGTAACTGACTCCATTAATGTGTACACTTTGTAGGCCATTCTGTTCGTCTGTGAAAAGGAGAAAGAAACATTATGATCCAGATTGTAATACAATTCTTTACAATAGTGCATTAAATGCTGTTAAATAAAAAATGTATGTATACTGACTTCCAAGAAAGTATTTTCATCTAGGACGACGAATCCAAGAACACGGATAGTGATTGGCTGATTGGCCCTGGAGATGATAATCCTCATGGTCTTCTTGAAACCCTCCGAAGCCGTTAGCCAATCACTCCCATATACAGCGATGTTTACTTTTGAACTCTGAAATTAAGAAATTATTTTAGTTTCCTTGCAAAGTCGAACCCTCAGGGCTAATCGTTATGAAAACGTTAAACTTGATAAAATTGTACATCTTCATTTTTGTTTTTGTTTTTTTCAGGTCAATTTCGAGAAATGCTCCCTTGCCCATGCAGCCACATTTAAACTTGCACCTACACTATAACTAACGATACTTCCTTTTTTCACTTAACGTAGGCTTGTAAGTTTTCAAAACATTTACCATGGGACATTCTTACGTAAAACCCAGACCAATTATAAATGGCTATATATAGTCACATGACCAAATGCATTTCAACAACACGACATGTTATTCAGTTATCCACCGATTCCCGAAGGTAAATGTTCAATCTGGGTGATTATATTCGTAAAGGCATGGGTAATAATAACTGAAACGTTAAACATATTTTTAATATAACAGGTAAAACGTTATATTAATTCACAATTAAATCTTAATCCTACCTCTGTTGCCACCATGCTGGCAAGAACGCAGAAGACGTACAGTTCTAGAACGAAGAGCAGAAAGAGACCTTCCATGGTCAAGACTTCTGGATCGAATATACTCATGTTCACCTGTACAAAGTTAACACTCGTTATACACAAAGTTATATTTCTCGATTTAATTAGTCGGCCTGGAATGTTGGAAGACCCGGGTTCGAACCCCGGTCGGGATGGACTTATAATTTTTAATTGTATTAAATATACACAAAGTTATACTTATAATTAAAACATCATATTCTTTTAAAAGAGTGAAGTGTCAAGATTTTTACTTGCAAGTTTAAAAAAATATGAAAGAAAATTAGTTATTTGTACGTGAGTAGACCTAGTCATCAAATAAAAAGTGAACAAATATATATTTATGTTGCACTTTATCAAACAAAAATATAAACTCAAGCCTTATGAGATAACCATAACTTACGTGTAATGAGTTGATCCAAAACTATAGGACTCAGATTCCATATTCAAATACTGGATTATTGCAAAATGAAATTTGGTACTATAATATGTTTATATCTATATGTGCTACATTTTTGTAATGGTTTCGAACAAAATAAGTTTTATCTCACAATTTTCTAGCTGCAGGAGGTTTTAGGGCACAAAACAGAAATGTTTTCATTGTTCTAGCTGACTTCTACATTTTTGGTGGTATACACATTTTATGAAACATTAAGTGCTGAATGCACGTTATCTGTCACTAAATAGCTACCTTCAACAACTCTCGGTAAGACAACGTAATAACACATTCGCATAGGGCACATGTTATTATAGGGTGCGAAGCTCTCTTGTTTGAATCACTTCCGTCCGTCTGTTCGTGTGTTCCGTCTCGCAATAGAATCTGAACACGACCTCCAATTGACATACGCGTGTTTTAACACCCTTCAAAAAGGAAAATACATAATGATTCTGGTGACCCTGGAGGCTTAGGGAACGGGTAAGCCGCCCATAAAGTTTAAGTATTTATTGACTCGGCACCTCCACCATGAGTGAAGGTTGAAACAAGAGAGGAACAATATCGCTAAGCTTCGCTCCCTACTTTGATTATTCCCCTACCCGTGCTTGTTGCACACCAATTAAAACTAAAAAAGAAAAACTAAAACGTTATTAGTTTGTCTCTGTAATTCTGTAAATTTATTGCAAAAAATAAACAATAATATTGCAATGGAGGCCTGCTTAACATTAATTCATGTATGTCATATACTTACGTTTGTCATGTGTGAAATATAGATCATAAGAGATCCAGGCATCACTAAACTTCCCAATAACTGAATCAACAAGAAGATATGAAATGCAGATTGAAGGTCATTTACGAACCTGCAATAATGAAATGAACATACACGCCCACAAGCATATAGGTGGATACTGTTAAATATATAAACTATTCGGTTGCGTACAAATAGAAAAAAATTCTAGTATTGCGTGTGCTAAAAATTTGGACAAAGTAATAACAATTTCTCATAACCGTAAAAATGGTGTTGACAACAAATACCCAAGTGTAGTGTCATACAAGAGTCCAGGATATGTGGGTTTATAAATTAATGTGTTTTGTATAAAATTGTTTTGTTTTTGCCTGATGCTCGTTAGATGCACACTAGGAACCAAAATTTTGTCAATGATGAAGGACATATTATTCGACACGACTATGCAATAGTTTGATGTCTAAATAGTGCACAGTCAATTTGATGGGGAAGTCGATTAGAGATATGTGAAAAGGGTTTATGTTAAAATTAACGTTCTTTGTGAGATAAAATGTTTAGAAACATGTATTTCAGATAAACAATCCACACTTACTTCAAGATGGCTTGGTGGTGTTCTACGCACATGCGTAATAGCCCCTCCATGTGAGTATCCAGGTCATTAGTTGTCTTCCCAAGATGGCCACAAACTTTCTGGTTGGTGGTTGAATCAGAATTATTTAGACCGTTTCTTATCTTTATATACGTGTTTTTTATCCATTCGATCTTTGGTTTCGTTTGTAACTGAACGAATCGAATTGGAATGCACGTGCTGCTTCAAGACCTGTAGGTATGAAACGCGATTTGTGGAGTGTTGCAATAGTCTTCGTCTATGATCTAAGCCTAGGTTTCTTCGATTATCGCGTTGGAATCGAATGCTACCCCCAGGCGTGCGTCCTAAGGGTTGATCTCGAGTGTATTTCAACATATGTTGGCTCAAGGTCATTTTGATACGCGATTTCTTAAGGGGTGGTTTTGTTTTTTACTCTGATCTGAGCAGCCAGTTTGCAACAAATGATGATTTCTTCTGGATTTACTCACCGTCAACATATTTCCAGGGTATTCTACTGAAGCACCACGTGCACTACTATTTGAAATACTCTCAAACACGCTTTGGTCAGAATACTTCGAGAGTGTTACACACATATTATCAGAAACTGGTCCCACAACTACTGGTTTAACTCCATGCCTCGTATTAGTTACATTTCGAGCTGCCCTCTGCATATTCTTTTGAGCGAGTTCGCGTATGTTACCAAGAAAATAGTGTAACACTCGAAACTGGCAAATCGTGTGCATTAGCACACTTATAAAGAAGATATCACAAATCACTATGATAAATGTGTTGACCGTATATTCCGCAAACTGGAATAGTAGAGTTATTTCGAAGGCGGGTGAGAGGGTCTCGTTATAAGGAAACCACCCGCTAGAAACAATAAAACACGTAGTATTAGTTTTTGTATGTGTTTATACTGTGAAATAGTAAAATAAATCGTACACATGATAGTTTCACGTCATATTATTGTATTACTCAAGGATTCTGTATTATCATACATTATAGTATTTGTGTCAAAACAGAAAAAATAGAGTTACATGATTTGCTAAGGTACTTACTGGAAAATCAGCTCACGCTCATGAAAGCAATCACGTAGTCGAAATATTATGAAATATATTGTTGTAACTACATGATATACAATATAGGCCCCGGCAATGCAATTTATGTAACAATGACCCTTGTTTAAAATTCTCGTTTGAACATCATTTGAATACTTTCCGTAGTGCGAATACATTTTTTGCATATCTTGTGTCAGACGGAGAAATTTCTTTTTTTGAAATATTATTGAACAAGATTTATACAAGGTGAACCCTAGTAGATACTGAACGATGAACGCCTCACTCACGAGTATAGGTCTCACACCCCAACTGAACATGATTAATATCCCTTGAGTCACGGACATCTGATAAAGAGAATTCAATAATATCATAATGATGAAAAACTTTTGACATATTTGCTTACACCCACAGCGTTCTGTCTTAGAAGCCAGTATACCTGAAACACACAAATAATGTTGATAGGCGTAAAATGAAAAAAAAAATACGCATAAAGCAACATGCCCATTATATTCAAAAAATAAGAAAAACAAGATGATATCGTTAAGAATTAAGTGTTGTATGAGCTGCATAAATTGTGTATATATTGTTTGTATTTGTACAACAATAATTGCGGAACTCTTTTGAAATTTTGGCGCAATGGAAATATTTTATTTACCAATGCTCCAAAAGACCCTTTCCGGCAAAAATATACATTTTGGCGCTTTGGGAATATTTTTTTCCCAGTGCGCCAAAATATTTTTACACATTACCTCTTACATGAAAATAATATAGGCTTTTGTACGCACCAAGATTTTTCAAAATTCTCATAATTAAATCCTTTTCTATAGCACGTTGCTGCTTCTTTCTACCGATCATACCTATCATCTTCATGGCTTCAGCCTCACTGTACTGTTGATGAATTTCGTCTATATTTTGTTCGAACGCGTTGTATTTCCACGGACAAAATGGTCGACAAACCCACCACTTAAGTTCTGGAATATTCAACACCACGTGTTAGGTCCCCATTACCGGTCAAAATATGCGTTAGCGTTACGCTGTAGAAAGTACAACGTTTAAAAATACAATTGGAGAAACTTTTTTATAGTTACAAGTGAAACTTTCGTAGAATAGTACGCGCCTATGATGTGATTATGATGATGATAGTGATGGTAGAATCAGTAATCACATTTGGTTGTTTACAAAATGTAATAGTACGTACGTATAACGGAATTCGCACAATAGATATAGGCCTAAAACGATTAATTAAATTAAAATCTGCAAGTATTGTGTTAAAATTTTAATAGATTTATGTCCAAATTACATTTGATTTGTGGCGTAGAGATATAAACTCGATAAACTCAACGTTTGCCAGGGCGGCGAGCGTTTTTCAACCATATTTGACATGTGGTGCGTGTCGGAGCCGTGACAATAACTGCTGGATAAGTAGCCAGCTTAGATTATAGACGCGAGACAAAACTAACTTCGATAGTAGAAAACCGATTGTCAAGTTGTAATTCACTCTTTTCAAAACAGGGGAAGGTACTTTAGTGTGGAATATATGTTGCCTCAAGCCAGGGCTACTTGGACACACAAATCTAGCTAGTAATGATAATTGATATGTGTTCACAGGCCTGCTATTAGGATTTGGTTTACAAGAAAATTGAATATCATAAATGAAAGGATCTCAAATGCATGAGAACCTATACGATATTAAATATTTTTTATGTCTAACTCTTTACCTTTTTCATTATATTAGTTCATATTATAGCATTTTGTTCGAAGTACTTGGAAATGATGCAGTTCTAATAACTCGAATGTAAAATAAGAAACATGATTGGACCGCGTCCGTTAGAAAATAGAATGGAGAACTAAACCTGTCATTGTTTCGATGAAAAGGCTAAAGAAAGTAACAAGTATTGTTTAATAAATATATTATTAAATGATATCTATATTCACAGACATGTTCTAAGCAGTATTATTTACAATAAAATACATCGATAATTACACAAAACAATCATGCCCAAGCAAAACAGTAAGCACTCACTCATATCAGGGCACTCACCGGAAAGTAATGTTATTTCCGTAATGTGATATTGTAAATTCTGATATCAATAATATATTGATTTTGAGACTGATTTATTTTCAAGACAAGAACATTGTCCGTTTTAATTACAATATAACGAAATGATATTGAATAGTATGTTAACAAGTTTACAGTAATCTTTAAGAAACATTAACATTGGTTTCAAACACTCAGCGAAACTAGCTTAGCGGCTCATAGTTTGTTGACTTCGACTCTCAGGGAAGCCCATACCTTTAACGTAAATTTTAAGAAGTTTAAAATATAATACTTACAAGCTTTCAGGAACTATTATTTAATGTAAAAGAGATTGAGATTTGTTTAATAATCTGAATGATCAATGCGGAAAAACTAGAAAAGTGGAACCGTAACAGCTAAACTTGTACAAAATAAGCAGGTGATTCTTCTCTGAAAATGTAAGTACAGGATGTATGCTTTAATAACAAAATAACAATGGCAATGTAATCATAATTTGACTATCATTATAATTATGAAGTTGTTGCAGGATAACATTCGTTTACTCGCTGAAAGATCGTTGTTGTTATTCAATTGGTAAAAACATACATTTTCTCGTCATTTTAAAATTAAACTTACTGTTTGAAATGTGTGCTTTAAATATCACCCAAAATTAACAATAAGTTCGTTTTAGAACGCTAGATACAAATGTTAAAAGGAGGCAGGCATTCTCATTATATAAATATTTGTATTAATCCTGATTTGATTACTTGCCATAAACGATCCATTAAAATAAAAAACATGACACTTTAGTGAGACACTTACTTGTAATACTAAGCACACATTTCCATACGAAACACAATAAGGGAATTTAAGATTAAATTTCAGGTACACTTCAAGCGAATAATTTTAAATAATACATGCAAATAATTAGCGTGTATACTATGCTAAAGTTCTCAGGACATCGCTGATCACGGAGAACGTTCGAGAATACTGCTATGCGAACACTCTTTGACAGCTGGCTAACATTTCGATGACGTCGGGTGCGCACATCCAGTGAAGGTAAACATTTAGTTTAACTTTTTGGCAAGGTACAGTCTCATCGACGCTCGAAGAAGAACTAAATATGAATTCAAAGTTTTGTGGACGCAGTTCATCAAACTCGGCACTCTTAGTCTTGGTACACATCTGACGTATGTTGTGTAGTATTCACTTAGCGACCAAACAGCAAATAACAATATTTCATCTTCAAACACGAACAAAATCTTTAACAGGTGTATGTTGGAGTTTGTAGTTAACTCGTGGATTCCCCTTCACACCTCTCCTCTCATCCCGCACGGTAGCATGGAGTCTTCTGAAAGCTCGTCTAAAGATGTGTCTTGTACTGAAAAAAACAAACACTATAGATATAGTCGACATTCACTGAATTACAAAGAATTCTAGGGATATGACAGATATTATTTCTGGAGCTATCATTGTATGACTCAGGTTATAACAAACACTGGCATCTTGCCTAATTGTATGCATATTATACGATACTATACATTATTGTTTGACATGTCCATATAGATAGTTGTAGCTTAATGTTTGTTAGTACCCGAGCCCGACATCGTTTAAAAGTTACAACCCACATAAACACATTTTAAAAGTACATAATAGTACATAAAGTACTATTTGGCCGTTCGGCCGTATGGGGCCGGACAGACAGACATTCAACAGACACATTAGTCACGACTAAACCCGATCGAGTAGCGTTATAGACTTCGTTTCGCTGCGCTCACTCGTCTAATCACGCATTTTTGTTTTGATAATCTACAAAATGAAGTAAGTTTAAAAAAAACTCAATTGCACTAAATTGTAGGCTACGGCTTCCTCCATCTTGTTTTTAGTTTCTTACCGTTAGGACTGAACATCGATGTTTTGTTCTGTTGTGACTGAAACGAGTAGGTTAGGTGCAGGTTGATGTGGCGCCCGAACGAGGTAGTGTCAAGGTCACGTGACGAGGGTGCTGATGCGTGGTGCACTAACTGGTAACAAAAAGAGTCATGTTTACCGGGGTGTTATGTTACAAAAAAACAACCATTTCTTCGTTGTTTCGCCCTGGACTAAATGATAAGTGCAGTAGTTGTACTTAAAACTTTATTTATATACTATAATTTTGTAAACGACAATTGACAATAATTCAACAACAAAACACTATACTTAAATATAATGTCAACCAAACTATAAAATAATATTCACCTGCACAAAGACACACAATTTCGAAACAATTTCAGTGCAATTCAATAGCTAGCAAGTTAGTAAAATCACATTGGCTATCATGTTTTACGTACTAACGAGACATACTGTAGGGCCTACATTGAGTATTTTGGAAAGTCTCTACCCTGCTTCAAGTGTTACCGATATTGCAATGGAATGAGTGGGTACACCCACGAAGTGAGTGAGTGTACAAACATGGCTATATTGTATCGCCCTCGAACCGATATCATAAAGTCAAAGAAAGTTTTTTTTTGTACAACTTAACTTCCGTATAGTAAGTCATTATATTAAAATAAATTTTGGACGTTACTGGACACAGCGAATGAAATGGAAAATTATATTTTGAGGAATGATTCCCGACTTCATAGCTGGAAATAAAGGGTCATTCAATAAATAAATAAATAATAATAAATAAATAAAAAATTAAAGATTGGTCTTCTAAGTAACTATAAAGAAAAATGCTTTTCTGGAATAATGTTTGATGAACGAATTTTGTCACATGGTACAAATGCGAGTTTTGCGAAATTTAAATTTTCACTTCGCTCGATGTGTTCAACATTGGGTACAATTTTTAATGTAATAGCTGATATTGAGGTAAGTCCCCCAAAATTGATGTTTTGGACACTTTCCCATTTCATTAAGCCATCTTTTTAGACATTTTTCTTGGATGTTTGATATCGGTCAGAGAAAGATATCCTACAGCCTTCAACAAACTACACATACATCATCCGTATGCTTCAATTCCAGGTAAGTTTAAACGCGTGCACTTGAGCCTTCCACCCCTAAGTTTTACACCCACTCTGTATACTCACTCTGTGTTTTCATCTTGCCCGTGTGAAGATGTTTCTTCTGCCTCGCCCGGGAGTTTTGAAACCAGACCTGCGTGACCCTCTTACTCAGGCCGGTGATCTGGGCGATCCTCTCCAGGTCTTGGCCGTCCGGGTTCGAGTCCAGCTGGAAGTTAGCCTGGAGGATCTGGAGTTGCTCCTCGGTGAAGGTCGTGCGGACCCGCTTCGCCTTGTTCTTGTGGTAGCTCTCCGAGTCACCGCCCTCTGGAACATGCGCTCATAGTGTTAACATAATCCTGCTTGGCCGCCATCTTGTCATCCAGAATAAATGCAACAGTTGTACATGTCTAGTCAAATAAACAACAAAACAAAACTTTTTGGGAATCAAGTCTGCTAACGCAACTCTCTATGTACACATGGTTTTTATAGCCTTATGATTTTAACATGGATTCGCCCAAGTCCGACATTTTTAACGAGATGCAACTTTGCGCCGGTAAATCTTTGTGCGTGAGGGGGAATATCTACACATTATAATGCAATTTAATATGAAAGTGCGATATAAAAGGAAGCAAAAAATTGATTATTTCATTCAAATGGGAATTAAATGTTATGACTACAATGTGGTACTAAGTTTTATTATTTCTGAAAGTTGACTATGTATTGTTCATATATGTAAACCCAAGAACAAAATAAATCAAGGGTCATAAACAAACGTTTCTTTTAAACTATTGTACGGTTACCTTCAATGTTATTTTATACCTTTAAGTTTAAATTCAATCTATGGATTATAAGTTCGTATAGTTGAGTATCACAATCAGTAGCTATATTGGTACAAAACGTGTGCAGAGAGAGTCAGAGAGTTTCCAACCCACTCTCTTGAATCTTGATTAACTTCTGTATTCAGTTGTGCAATATTAAACAATGAGATAAGTCCAATAACTTCACTCATATTCACTACTAGTGCATGCTTGCTCAGTAAATAACATGTTTTGAATGCAATCGGAAAATGCCAAGTTAAAAGATTTTTTTAAACAGAAAAAATATATTTTTCAAGTATCTCCTTCACAGCTCCCGACGAGATATTGACAAAGCTATTTCTTTAGTTCCCTTTTTCTTTCGAAATTAGGTCCTCGAAAGAAAGACTCGACTGTTTGATCTGCTCTGATTGTGATTGCCCCTGGTAATCTCGTCGCCTGGTCCTGGTCCCGGCAGCAGCGCGCCCTCGGGCCTCGTGTTTATGAGGTGTGAAATCGGCCGCGGATTGATCTGTACCCCGCGCCCGCGGCATCTGCCGTCTACGATGCAAATTATCTCGAGTTGAACCGGGAGGATCCGTGATTTGGAATTCAGCTTCCCCTCTAGTTTCCCCCCTCCCTCCGCCCCCACCTCCTCCCTTCACCACCACCCACTCATCCCCAACCAAGCTAGACTCTTTGTACGCGTTTGTGAGTTTCATACAAATTAAGTCACAAATCAGGAAGTTTGAAATAAAATTAAATCTGGTATTAATATTATTTTTGGAAGGTACATGTAAAGTGATAATTTAATTCATCTTAAAAAATATGTATATTATTTTATATCGCAAAAAAGTTAAAAAGTGATATTTTAATTCATCTTAAAAAATATGTACAATATTTTATATCGCATAAAACCACTATCTAGAGTATGGTAATGAGAAGACGTGCTCCCTCCATCATAGCCAAAGCTCTTATTGTCAAGATGTGCAAGCAAAGCCCTTACTGTCAAGACGTCCAGCAAAGCCCTTAATTCAACATAAGAAGACGCTCCCTCCATCATAGCCTAAGCACTTTCTCTCAATACGTCCCGCAAAGCCGACGTACATGCAAAGCCCTTACTCTCAAGACGTCCAGCAAAGCCCTTACTCACCATCAGAAGACGTGCTCCCTCCATCCAGTATCTCGAGGTAGTGCGTCTTGCAGAGCACCCTGTCCTCGTGCAGGGCGAACTCCTCGCCTGTGCTGAGCTGCCTCTTGCAGGAGTCGCACGCGAAGCAGGCCAGATGATAGACGTGGTCACGAGCCTTGCGCACCCAGTCGCTGCCCGAGATGCTACGGCAGCACTTTGAGCACTTGGCGCCGAAACTTCTGCGACAAACACGGCGCACATAGAGCATGTCCATTGGTGGAAACATATTTATTAAGTTTTAAACAAAATTGGGCAAGCATTTTCCTGTTTGGATGACTGTAAACTAGAACTTAATAACCTAAATAATGTAAAAAAAAAAACACTTTCGATTGACTGGCGCTAATTTTGTTAGCATTGTCCTTCAACAAGGCACAAGGATGATACATAATGAGTTTGGTACTCCTAAAGGTAAAGAAAAAGTGGCTAGCCCCCCAGTAAGTTTTAAATTTTAATGACCCGGCACCTCCACCAATACTGAATGCGAGAATAAGCGACGAACAGTTTTAATGGTCATCTAACTCGGCACCGCCATCAAAAAGATTAACGCATGGTGAAATGGTTTTGAATTCTTCTTCGTCGATCTGTTAAATTTTGTTTGTGTGTTGCACCCGTGTTGTTTACTACAGATAACCGCTTATAAAATGAGAAGTTAATAATCAAGATTCTTAGTTATTTGAAGGACAAAATATGTGAACAGAGGTATAACTATAAAATAAAATATATTATATAATAATTATGGAGATTGTGAAACAAGGCTACATTATTTTGTTATAAGCAAACAGAACGTATGGACATTTTTCTTTATTATTATGATACGTATAGTTTACAAAGAATACCATAATGAGTGTAGTAAAATTAGAAGAGACAAGGTTGTGTTTTCAATGACGGTCAGTTTTTTTGTTGAGCTGAGATTGTGCTTTATTACGTTGCTTTAGTAATTGCACTTAATTTTTACATAGCCTTCTCTTACTTTCGATCCAATTAATTGATCCCACCAGATTGGGCCGATTTTGGGTCTTGCCTTCTGGGTGGCTTTGTAACACTTCACTCCCTCCCACTCACCCTGTGGTATCAGAATCATGGCGAAATAGATTATTTTGCGAGAATGGCAAATTGGTACTGGAATCACAATTTACAAACAACGAAAGGAGTTTCACAAACTTTCAAAATTAAAATTCATCTTTAAAATAAAAAAATATTAAAAATATGTTTTAATTTTTTGCAGTTAACAAGATTTCTCGGCGTGTGACACATTCTGAATGTGCAAGGTGTAACTGTGAATAAGAAAAGTAGTATTTTTTTGGTTTTACCCACAATAAATACATAATACAACATATGAAAAATATGAGTGAGGACGTTTTGTAGCTGAGTGCCTGTGTCGGATGGTACCATTGTACAGGGTTAATTAAGATAACTATAATATATTTGCTAGTCTCTTTGTCAGTAGCACACTACGAGCTACCTGGGATTTTAGTATTTGCCCATCCAAACTAGCACATTGAACTCCAAACCGTAAATCATCCAGACAGTGTTAAATATCAGGCTATTATTTACAAATATCTCCACGCATACTAATCAAAGAACCATTCCGGACCTCAATCTATAAATGCAAGGTGTAGATAAAATATGAATAAAACACATTACTACCTATTGTAGTTCTTAATATTTTAATCGTTTTGTCACACACGACAGCACTACCCCTAATATATTTATGTGTGGCTCGTTTGTCCCGTGGCTATTTCTTATGCAGAAAATTTTGAGTTTCAATCCCACTTCATGCAGAAGATTGTTAACTTCTGAAATGGCATCCAATCAATTCTTGGGTTATGTGTAAATGGTTACTCTTGGAGCAGTCCTAGCAACGAATCACATACAATATTCTAAAATACGTCCGAATTAGCTAGCCTTATTACCGCGGGATGATCATGCCCAACTAGTTAGGTCGGTGTTTTCTATTTCAAATAATGCCGATCTCTGGTTGGCCACTCTTGTCGATGATATCGGTGCAATGTTCATAAAATCAGTAATGTTACTGATTTATTTTATTTTATTTATTTACTGTTGGTCTCTGTTTCAATTCGTTAAAGCTCTTTAATATCTAGTCCCTATCGCGCCCATATAATATGGGAATGTGCGTGTATGTGCGTGCTTTAGCTCACGAACGCCATGCGGGTACAGAACAGTCGCCTATAAAGGGTGCTTCACGCGTCTCTGCTAACCTGCTTATCATCCAGTGCATTTGTCGAACCGAACCTTTTGTTTTCGTGACCAGAAAACTGTAATTTCGTCGCCACCCAAACCCCGCTCCCCCCACCCCCCAACCCGAAGTGATCCGAAACGAGCTACTGGCAGTGAGTTGATTAGTAGAAACCAGAAGCACAGACACTCGTTAGCTTTTACCTCAAACATGCCACGGAGAGGCGGCGTGAATGGAAATTAGGTGAGGTAACAATATTTCCACTTTAATTACGATCAAGGTATAGCCAATGATGTTGTTTGTTATCTATGTGCGTGATAACAAGGTCATTAGCAACGCATATCAATTGGATTTGGATGGGTTAAGTGTGTTTTTAAGAAGGGGACATACAAATAGAGTTGCTTCTCTAAATAATACATAAGGATATATGCTAAGTTGTCGAAAGTAACGTGGAGGTATTTTTCTTTTAGTTTTGTGAGGTTGAAATGTGATCTTTCACACCTAGAAATAAAGATCACTTTTTGCCGAGAGTTATGATACCTAGTCTCACATTGACAAGAGCATGTTTATTTTTCATTCTCAATATCTATCATTGTATTTGGTAGGCGACCAAATATAAATATGTGATCATAGCTTACTGGTTTGCTTAGTTATGCATAAGTTTTAAGAATGAGTTATTTATTATTTATCTGTATGAAACGGTGTATTGCTTATCTGAGAGTTGTTGTATGACCTTACATAACTGTGATAAGTCAATGACAAGTGTATAAAAATATTTTTACATTCCCCATTCAACGATAATTTCCTAAAGTATAGGAACGCAGCATAAAGTTATATATTATAGAAAGTATCGTAAACATCACTCGAAATATGCGTATTTGAAATAAGTGCATATTAATAGTATATGATGTCAACAGATTGTTTATTGCCCATAGTCAGTCACACATGGTTAAGAGCAGATTATGTTATGAATGAAGCGAACACGGTTTCACAAAGAGAATATTTTCCTATTTCAAAATATGCCAAATATTTAGAAATTCGAACAAATTGTACATTTATGTGTATTTCGTTACGGTTACGAGAGTTTGTAGATTCTGTAGTGTGTCTTCTGGAAAAACTAGTGAGTATAGTGACATAAACATAACTTGAGTTCATAGTAAATCTGTTATAGCTTCTTATGCATATTTTATAGAACTAAAATATAATCTGTTTTGCATAATAAGAATAAGTAGTTATGTGTGTGGGTGTGCGGGCGGGCTCAAAGGCAGCGGCCACACTAGAACTTCCGAGAATTATCATTTAACATTCATACTATCGTGTTCATAGTAAGAAGTAATAAATAAGACAATCGTACACGCGTGCAATTGAGAAAACTGATCAAGCAGTAGAGTAGTTGACCAAGAAAATGATATGGATTCTACCAGAAATAGCATTGAAATGTCATAAAGTACCTATAGTCTGTCTTCGATCTAATCTCGAATATTGTTCTCTGTTAAGGAATTAAAATTATTTTGCAACTCAAAATTAAATTAAAACTTATGCCTAGTTAATTGAGCATTAAATAATTATAACAATAAATACATAGCAACCACAAGCAAACATTATGATATATTATATTAATATGATATGGTATATTATAGTCTATAAACAAAAATATTGAAAAAAAAGTACACATTTTATGCCTTTACTTGTAAGTAAAATCATTTGATACGGATAAGTTATTGAAATAATGAAAGTAACAATAGTTGCATTATTGTTGTTATTGGTGTGTGATAGAAGTAGAGCTAATACCTTGTAAAACAATTGTGTCACTATTAATGACGAAACACAAAATATGCAGTTCACTTTCGAAATATTGGTGAATCTGTAAAATGTAGATCATAGATTACTTTTCTGTCAAAGCTAAAAAAAAGTCTTACATCACACAGACAGATGTAACCTATCTCATAACCGTAAAGCGCGAGACACTGGTTTGTTTGGAACGTCCAGAATTTGAATCCCGCCACCGGCAATCCTGACTGACAGATTGTTTCTGGTTTTCTTTTCTCGTTTAAATGCGAATGCAACAGATAGTCCTCCGACATTCCCTTCGCACAATTATCCCTCCAAAAACAATGAATTAAAAAGTATTTTTTCAATTACAACAGTATTAGTAACAACACTGACACAGCTCTATAATATAAATTAAATAAAGACTATTGTAAGTACTTATTTCAAACAATTACAAAATACCACAGATATCGAAAAAAATTTCATTCACACATGCATTAATTATCTTTCTTACTCAAAATCATCCTATTGAGAGTCTCACGTGAAAATAAATTAGACGTGTGCTGCGCTTATGTCGATCTAACTGGATGTCCTACGCAACTGAATCAAATAAGAGTTGCATCAATCAATGTACTATTATTACGAATTGATTGTCGACCTCATTTCAACATGTCACAAAATGGTTTTCATTGTCTGAAAAGTGGTATAATTCGAGTAGCCGGCGAGCTTCTAGCTACCAAGTGGCATTCACCCCTAGAACGTGGTAGAAATCATTGAATCTGGTTTTGTTTCGCGAGTCTAAGTAGCCGTGATGAGATTAGAGTATCCAGCTGCGGTGAGCCAGCATCTCACCGCCCTCTAGTGACGTGCGCCGCGGCGGGGAGTCTGGGAGGCCGTGACGTTATCATCAGACACATGCTGATCGGTAGCGCCCGGCTTTCTCATTATGCTCGCATCGAGTGATGGATATTTTATTAGCTAGGCTGGAAGTATATCTGCAAATGAACTACCATCTCAAGTTTGCGACAGGAAGGGAGCGAAGCGACTGAGTCTTACCACTCAGCTCAAATGAGACTTCCTTGTGATTTTGTATGTTCGATAAAAACCGGCCAAACAAGTGAACCGATTGCGCTGAAATTTTAAAATAACATCCGGGACCAGTTTCGTAGTTGTGTTAACATTTTCATCAACAACCTTCACAATTTAAACTTACAGGTTTTGTTCTTAAACAAATCATTATTAACGAATTACTATTTATAACTCCATGATCGAATCATGTTTTGAATGTGAGGTATGAATGCATGGCAGGCCAAGGTGTACCGAATCTCCAGTTCCCAACAATTCTTCTGGGATATTGATTGAGAAGCCTTTCAATTTCCACAGTATTTTATGCATGTCAAAAGATGTTCTATAATGGCGTTTCATGTATAAAATATAAGGAAATTCTATATCATTTAAACTAAGCAACAATCAAATTCTATGAGAAATGAAACATTTAGTTTGATTGAGCGAGCGTAGCGAGCGTCTCCACTTGACTCTTATGGCTCGAATGTCTGTTTTTTTTTGTTTTTTTTGTTTTGTTTTTTTGTTTGTTGTGTTTTTCTGTTTCTGCTTCGGTACAGATCGCACCGTTTCTCTGATCGACCTGAAATTTTGCACACATGTACATACACCTAGGCGGGTTGCTGTATAGTTTTTGAACAAAATCCGATCGTTGGTTATAAAAAAATTTAAAAATTAAAAAAAAAAAATGTTCCGATCGTTATGAAATTTTGCAGGGTCAATAAGTACAACATTCTCTCCTATTTTACAAATTTTCAGCTAAATCGGTCAAGACGTTAAAGACTTATTGGTATGTAACATTATGGGAATGTCGTACTCGGGTCGTGTTGCACGTACCGGTGCTCGCTCAACAACGCGACGGGACTTTAAGCGTTTTCCTAGTATAATTATACATATCAGGATATAGAATTCATAAATTTAAGATTCTCAAAATTGTAATGAATTATTAAATAACCCATACACCTATTCTGCGCATCTCAGAACAATAGTAATCCAATACCCCCACCACCCCGCGTTAAAGTCTAATGAATGAGGTGCCGAGCATAAACTTATTTAACTTTTAAAGAGGCTATTCAAGTACACATATCCCCCAAGGTAACTAAAACGTATCATCTTTGTTGAAGAGCAATGCTAGCAAAAATCAACGGTCATGTTCGGTTTTATATCGTGAGAGACGGTTCGACAAAAAGTAGGGCATAAAAGGGAGCTTCATTTCTGTATATGACATTAAACATTATTTAATAAGTCAGATGCTGTGAACTTCAATAAAACAGCATGAATACAAGGGTTAAATATTGGTCCAAAAAAGGGTGATACATTCATGCAAATTTGCCCTGAAAATAATCAAGGAAAATTTATCCCCAAAAGACAGCCTTTTAATAAAAGCAAATTGAGGTGAAAGACTAAATTGTGCTGATCAAGATTTCAATCAAAGACAATATCAAAACTTGAAGGTTTCATAAAAAAAAGAGTATAGATTAACAAGCTGTGTAGTGTGCATTATTTTTGCTTCTATAAAACTCGTATACCTGATATTAACTATTTTATAAAAATTCACACGTCGATGTAAACAGAGCAGAAAAAATAGTAGATCATTGGATGAGCGTAGCGAGCGTAGCGAGCGAAGCGAAGATTCCATTTCACTACACTGGAGAAAAAAATCCGGAATGTTTTTCTTTTTTCTTTTTTTCTGTTTGTATTATTGTGTGTTTGTTAACACGATTCCGGCTAAACCGATACTCCAATTGTGATGAAATTTTATGGAGGCCTTCGAAATCTCTGAACTTAGAACTGCCACGTTTTTGAGCGCAATCGAAAAATTTTTTCTCATAAAAATTGCAATTTTACGATTTTTTTTCGATTTAAAAAAAAAACGACTTATAACACCTACATGCTTTATCAGATTTTAATGATTTTTTCACAGAACCTTAATTTCATGAATTAAGATATTCTTGTGAAATTTGAGCGCAATCGAAAAAACTATTTCTCATGAAAATCGAAATTTTACAGTTTTTTTCTTTTTTAAAACAATTCTTTGACTTATAACAACTACATGTTTTATCCTATTGTAATGATTTTTTCACAGAACCTTAATTTTATGAATTTATATATTCGTGTAAAATTTGAGCGCAATCAAATAATTATTTCTTATGAAAATCGCAATTTTACGATTTTTTTCTTTTTTTAAAATTACGATTAATAAAAAAATTAAGTAAATTTTTAATTTTATTTAATTTAATTTTAAAAAAATCTTCGACTAAGTAATAATTTTTTCACAGAACAACAGAAAATCCGCATAACACAATGGCAGCTCAATGCACCAATATTACGTTCATCCAACAACGCGGCGGGACTTAAGCGTTTTCCTAGTAATATTATACTAGATGTAAATACACACTCTGTCCATCGACTTGTATCATAAAACACGACGCGAAGGCGATGTGTTCTTTGCATAGAGTCCGAGTTTTATCTCGTCTGGAGTTGATTGGGATCGAGCCAGGACCCCCCACATAGCAGGTGCAGATGCAGGTGGGCGTGTCGTGTCACCCATGCATCTCCTTCGAATCAGGTAAAATACTCAATACCTAAATGATTTCTCGATTTGGATAGTCGGGAAACACTCCCGTAGGTGGAATTGTTAATGTTTAATACAATTCAGAAATTACAAAATCCATCTTGATCGGGCTTCGAACCCGAGTCTCCCACATTCCGGGCAGAGACCGTCTCGGTGGTCTGGTTGGCTAAGGCGCTTGCCCGGAATGTTGGAGAATCGGGTTCGAACCCCGATCGGAATGGATTTTGTAATTTCTGAATTGTATTAAATATTAACCTAATTGATTGTTTAAAATAGATTTCCGAGTATACACAAAATCAATCAATTAACTAATTTTATTAGACGTCATTCCCATTCAGATCCCATTGTTCTAAATATAATTTACAAAAGAAGGAAAATGAATAACACAGTATTGGGTTTTTACAAATTCACACAAAATTGCCACCAGTATTTTAAAAATGTAGGAAATTCTTCTATTTTTTGAAATTTAATTTGGATATTAAATTGTCGTCTGGGGAGGAAGTATCCGACCGATGTATCCGATTACAACACTTATTTACAACAGTTCACGTTAGTTTAATGTTATAATGTTATCAAACTGTTTAACTTATCATTAGTTTATAATGGAATCGGATTTGCTCAAAGTTATATAGTAAGAGTAAAACAAAAAGCGTAAACTGCGTACTACAAATTTCTTGCGTTAAGACGAGTTACGACTTTTTTGGTACACTTTAAGTTGTGACCACATACAACGGTACAACCTCATTAATTCTCGGTGTATGTCTAAATATGAGAAGAGAACTCATGTCAATTGTGATCGAGACGTTACGTAAATTCCGCATGACCCACAATTTGCAACCCATGGTTGGTGGTATAGTTGTATAACAGGAGTGCGGGCTCGACCCCAAACCGTCACTTATCGTTAGGGCGCACCCAGGGATTTCATACATTCGCAATGTATAGGCCTACTATAGTTAGATAATATACTCACTACACAAGCTCTCGACTCGAACCTATAATACAATACATTTTATACAAAACTTCCATCTCTCTCTAGTCACTAAAACCATCAAGTATATATAAAACATATAGTGAATGCTAAAACTCATTAAAAGATTGATAATATTTGTTTTGTATATTTTGCACTATTATTCTCGTCTAAGATTGCAGCAAAATACCATGTTTTGCAAATACTGACAATGCACGATTTCTATAAAGATTGTAATTTTATACCCAAGGTCGCTTCTAGGCCGTCAACTAATATTTTATTTACTATTCATAAACAACGAAGAACTCACAAACAATCTAGTGCCAACAAAATTATACGTCAAACAATTATATGTCGAAGTAGCTTGAATTAGCTGCAAACTTAGATTTTGATCAAAGCACACAAATAATTGAAGTCACTTTGTGACAAAAGCAAAACTGATAACATACATTTAAAAAACTGTCGAGATGGACGAAATTAAACAAGACATTATAATATATATATATATATATATATATATATATATATATATATATATATACACCTGAAACTCCACCTACCAAACGCCTGTTAAGGTCATCGCAAAGATCTTAAATGTAATGCTGAGCATGTTGCAGTGACTTGTTTTGTCTTTTATATTATTTGTTATTGTCTTGTTTGTTTACTCAATGTTTTTTAATTTATATGTCGCTACCTTGAGAATGGGCAGGGAGAACTGTTCGAAACGTTGGTAATAAAACTTATTTAACTCGGAAACTCGAAAGAATTTCATTATGTCACATTATATCCGAGAAAATCTACGTAAAAACATATATATATATATATATATATATATATATATATATATAAGTTAGACAACTCCTTGAACAATTAGTAAAAATCGAATGTATCTTCATTTGTTTTGTACCACACATGGCATGTGTGGACCTACCGTACTATTCAGTATTCTCTATTCACCCTGCGGTATGTTTAGCTAAATTGTCAGTGTCAAGAGTTAAATTTGCTATCGCGCGCTAATAAACTGGTGCAAACGCTGTTAATCCTGTCAAATAAGATCTTATATTGACGTTTGGAGGAAAAAATTGCGATGTCGCTGAATTTTTGCAGAGACCTTCCTTATATAATACTTATCAACATACTAAAACTCCCCTACAATCGGACTGGAGCTTCGGCCGCCATATTGGAAAAAGGCGGCCAAAAGGTGTTTGTTATCTAATATCTCCAAATCGGTTTGAGATAGACAAAATATCTCAATGGCAAAAATATTCCCCATTTAATTCCCTACAAAACATGTGTCTTCTATAGTTTTGGTAGGGGCAAAGGTTACGTCACAAAATCGTGGTTTATATGTTACTCATTGGAGACCAGCTTATTTCCAAATTTTCACGCCTAGCATCAAACAATGCTCAGTAAATCCGTATGAAATCAATTTAAAAACAAAAGGACTTTTGTACGGGGTTCATAAAAGCTTCCAATAGTATTTAAAAAAATCAGGTCTGCGAAATCGAATTTTGCATTTACCCGGAATTTGGGTTTTTCCATTGTTGGCATTTCCTTAAAAATGCCCTTTTTGACTGTCGATTATTAAGCACTAAATAGCATTGGAGGAAAAATTCTTTCTACGCACATTGAAATGACTCAAATATTGATCCGATTACAACCAAAGTTTAAATCCAATATGGCTGCTAATTCCTAATATCCACAAAAACAAAGTGAATTATGTAACAAAAAGAGTGTAAAAACAGCACGAAAACAGTATTCATATTGTGAATATTAGGAATTAGCAGCCATATTGGATTTAAACTTTGGTTGTAATTGGATCATTGCTTTAGTCATTTCAATGTGCGTAGAAAGAATTTTTCCTCCGATGCTATTTAGTGCTTAATAATCGACAGTCAAAAGGGCATTTTTAAGGAAATGCCAACAATGGAAAAACCCAAATTCCGGGTAAATGCAAAATCCGATTTCGCAGAACTGATTTTTTAAAATACTAATGAAAGCTTTTATGAACCCCGTACAAAAGTACTTTTGTATTTAAATCGATTTTTTACGGATTTACCGGGCATTGTTTGATGCTGGGCGTGAAAATTTGGAAATTAGCTGGTACTCCAATAAGCAACATATAAACCACGATTTTGTGACCTAACCTTTGCCCCTACCAAAACTATAGAAGACACCTGTTTTGTAGGGAATTAAATGGGGAATATTTTTGCCATTGAGATATTTTGTCTATCTTAAACCAATTTGGAGATATTTGATAACAAACACTTTTTGGCCGCCATTTTCCAATATGGCGGCCGAAGCTCCAGTCCGATTGTAGGGGAGTTTTAGTATGTTGATAAGTATCCTTTAAGGAAGGTCTCTGCAAAAATTCAGCGACATCGCAATTTTTTCCTCCAAAAATTCTTATTTGACAGGATTACTGTGCGGATAACGTAAATACGAGCTCAATGTTGTGACTAAAGGGAGAGAAGATGACATGACGTCACACCTGTCTCGCCAGTTACAAAGCAGATTCCACAGTACAGGGGACCTCTGATACATTCACTGTCCCCTTGTGAGTGTGGCTACACGGAAAGATTGTTGTGACATAGTTTGGCAACATGGTAAAGTTACCAAGAACGGACGGATATGTGTATGATTAATACTGGTTGTTATGACATTTGGTTAGGCACGTCGATATTGTAAATGCATCCTGTTGATCTAATTCCAATAATGTGAGCATACAAACAATACGTGTGTGAAATCGATTGTTGACAAAATATCGGCATGATATTAGGCCCTATGTTTTCAGAAACAAACAAAGTATATGTACTTTTCAGTTATTTTATAAACATAAGTGAGGCATTCGTCGAGGCTAGCGTTGTTTTTCTATACCATACTTCCTAACGAACGACTATAAGGAAATCAAGGGACTGGTTGGTTGTATTTCTTACGGTAGACGGTGTGCGTATAAACTAGGGCTGGGTTATACATCGATGTCGATATATTTTATTGTGCAAAATAATCAAAGTACTTCAAAGAAATTCACTAAATTGTATCAAAATAGTTATCGTACTTGGTTAAAAGGGTTGAGCCCACAGGCTTTATTTATTTATTTTATTTATTTATTTAACGTCTATCCTATTCAGTTATAAAAACTGATTTACAAAGGAGGACAACTAAATAAATCTAATTACATAGATGCAGACACAACAATGAACTACATTTAAGTAAATATTTGAAATAGTAATATTACAATAATGCATTAAATATTCAACAAATTTGATAACAAATAAAAAGGATATTAAATGCAATTTATGAATGAATCGAATATATAAAAAAGGGGGTGGGGAATGAAAAGAAAAGAAAAAGAAAAGAAAAAAAAAAAAAAAAAAAAAAAGGAAAGGAAAAAAAAGAAAAAAAGAAAGAAAATAAAAAAGAAGAAGAAAAAATAAAAACATTAAGCCAAAAGGTATCGTCGAAAGTGCTTTACGAATTTTACGTTCCCACACACCAGTTAAATGACTCGGCACCTCCACAATAATTAAGCATGCGAACCGTGATTTGAAGAAATAAAACCGTTTTTCTTGGGTATTTGCAGGATAGAGGTCTTTCACATTTTCATTCTCAAAAAATCCAATTCTTGTTTTATTATGGGATTATTTTTTTTTAATTAAGATATTTCGATAAAGGGGTTTAAATATCAAAATCAAAAAAAAACTCCCACATAAATATATCGTATAGAAATATAAAATATATTTGTCCAGCCCTAACATAAACTATCGTTTTACGCGTTATTAAACTTAAATTCATTATCTTACTTGAAATCATATACACGCCTGTGTACTTACTTGTAAGACTAATGTAATGTATTTCCCACTTGGCGGGTTTAGGATACCCCGCGGGTGTCCTTGACTTCACTAATCCTCTCGATAAACCTCTGTTTCTTACACAGAAGCAATCTCCCGAGACCTTCCCCTTCCAGGTGAAGTTTAGGTGTGCCTTGAAATAGATCTCTTTTATTAAATTAATATTTAATAAACATTTTTTAATTATATTTATATCGTTATTAAATGTGTTTGGAGATCAATTTGGAAACATTTGGTGAGGAAACGTACTTTTCTGTCTAAGCTCGAAATAAACAATTACACTGTTAATGTTGACAGTTCATCATTGTGGAAAACATTTGACTGGCATCAATGGTGCCTTACCAAGTGCTATAGCCATTTATGATTCGAAAATTTTAAGCTTCTTTCCGTATTATTTGTTTCCCCAAAATTATCTTATTTGCTTAGATTTCGAGTCAACTGACTAATGAGATGTAACTGTAAATGCAAATTTTGACCTATTCCACTGCACATTACAACATATTATGTTACAATTATCGTATGGAATTTGCAATACTGATGCTGATGCAATACGTGCAATACTGATATAAAATGGAGTGTGAAATAAACTTGTTAGTAAGAATTCATTCAATTGTATTTTCTCCCTGAGTTGGCAAGAAGACCACTGTAGGGAACAGTGTCCTCTCTCCTCTCTTGACCCTCTTTGAATGACTAACCTGTTTTTACGTGTGATAGGGTAATTGGGAAATGTCCAAAATAAATAAATCATAACCTTTGCCTTATCGGCTGAAGAAAACCGTGGAGAAACGTACAGTCAGGACTCAGGATTGCTGGTGGCCGGTAGTGCTCTTGAATCCTACGCTCACTTCGTTACTAATTTTTCGCAAAAGGCATATTTTTTTAAATAGTCCTTCATCGTCTCGAATAGTCTTAGTGTATTAATGGAAATGTTAAGCTACAAAAATAATCATCATCATTAGATTGAGCTGGCTATACTTCTGTCTGTTTGCGAGTATACTTTTGCCACAGGTTTGCTCTGTTCAAACACCACCATGAATATAACCGTACCAGATTTCATCTGAATGATCAATCTTTCAGATAATTAACCTCATTGGCATAATAGCTCGTCCTACGTGTAGCCCCACACTAGAGCTTATGGTAGAGCCACACAACGCGCGGCGCCATGCACCGCGAGCGAGTGACTTGCACCTATTTCATCTTGTCATTGGTACCTTACATCTGACAATGACACCGGACGTCGCTCCTCTACAAGGGACCATTGTTCAGAGAAATGCCGCCACATACCGGTACCGGCTACATCACAGCAATGCCGGGAAGTGACGAGTATCGGACGATTGCGCGAGCGCAATGAGAAATTGAATCATTCAAGGTATGTTATGCAAAAGTTCTAAAAAAAAAAAAAGGTAATCTATGAAGATTCAAAGATTACTAATGACCTAACGGTTGGCGCGCCCTAAAACAAAATAAACTAAAACGACCCAAACTAATTTACTAGACAGCACTCAATACGTATTTTGTTGAGAATCAAGAACAAGCAGTTTTTAACATGTTAAATATTAATAGTTCGATACCCGGTCGAGGAGGATTTTTCTATGTCTATTGATTTCCATAATATAATGTTAAAGAGACAATTCGTTAACATTTCCGATTTAAGCCTTTTTTTACCAATTTGCGGAAAAATAAATAAAATAATATATGAACGCAAACTGAATGGTCACCAAAGCATTACCTAAAATCAAACGCTTATGAGTGACCAGTAATCTAAATCCAAACTGTAGCCAATTATCGCAAATTGTAGGTCTCTGAATTTCGGATACCTGATCATGTTTTAATCGATTTTCCCCACAAAAATAGTACAGAGGTAGAGAGAGTTAGCAGTTGTACCCCCATTTAGCCAATGGTATTTCTGTTTAACATACAGACCCGGCGCCTCCACCAAAACGTACACCACAAGGCGAATTATTTTATTTTTGTATTCTTTCTCGACTATCTGTTGATTTTGTTTGTTGATCTGTTGACACTGTTATATTCTGTATGTTATGTATCCCTGAACGAATATAAATATAAGTAGCTTCGCTCCCTCGTTTGGGTGCCCCCGTACCCGTGTTTATTATATGTATATCACACTTGAAACAGACAGATACTTTCTCGCTCATTATACTCGTTTCATCACGTATTTTGATCGTTATTCTTTCAAATATACTTATAAATAAACGGGTTATAAAAATGAAGTATTCAAATTATAGCATTAGCAAAATGAGTCAGTGAACTGTAAATAAATATAAATGTTTAAAACGTTTAAATTAAAGGATGTTATGTCGTATTCGCCAAGAAACGTTTCGTATGTTATTAACCCAAATTACCAATATCAATCAAACCCATTGTCATAAACCATCCAATTTCCACCCACAGTGAGAGCAGTTTGATCTGTTGACATGTACGAACGAGTTTTTGCAAGACAATATAATGCACGTTTTACGGCGATCCTTCAGTCATGTTATCATTAATCACAAGGACTCGATTAAAAACGATCAAAGATTCGCTGTAACTTTCTGTATGAAAAAACGTTCAGCCGGTAAAAAGACGAGATCAAAACATTGTACCACGATGACTTTGTAGAAGAGTGATGGATGGACGGAATAAAAAACAGTGACTTATTATTCAGCATTGCAGGCATACCTTCAAAACGGGCTAGACGAAATTCTCAAGCAAGGTGACCACATGTATTATGATATCTGTTATATTCTTGAGGCCTCACCATATACATATAAGAATAGCAACCTTGTATATGGCTGGCTCTTTGCGGAAATATATTTCTGCCTTATATGGATAGACAGAAAATGTGTGCAATACTGAGAATGAAATAATGAACACTTTTGAGACAACTTCACAAGTAAGTAGATTCCAATTACTCATTTTTTTTATTCAACTATGATTTCTACATAAATATTTTCGTAGTATAAAAAAATATATATTCAGTATTTTACCGAGATCATTAAAATTATGTATAATCGAATATACTAGATAAAACGCGAAAGCAGTTATTTATTCACTTAACAAAATGTACGTTTTGGGATTGTGTCATTTGTGTTTAAACTACATGCGAGGGTGATCTACCTTTGCAACCTCACACACGAATTAAATGCATATCACTGTATTAGACTGAAGAGGGTATGTATGGGCATTGTCCATAACCCTACTGGCCGACCTGTCCCATCATAGGACACCTAAAATCCATTAACCCATTCAGTGGAGAATTAAATTGGCCAAAGTTAAGTTATTTTAAGCAACAATTTCAAAATGCTAATTTTTTCTAAGATTTTTAGTGTTTTTCAAATATATTTTTTGCGTTTTTTAAGGAATTTTGGGAAAGTTTGGATTTGAATTACAGTTTCAATTAGGTCAAAATGTAAATTTGATGTACATTCCTAAAACAGATTTTTTTGAATTTTTTTGCATATTAAACATTTTTGTAACTCAAATAGTAGCAATACTACAAATAAATTACTTTTCGGGACAAACCATATTTTTTCATTTTTAGCCATTTTTGCCAGATGTGTATTTTCAATTTTCTCTAAAAGGCAATTTTTGACAATCGGGGTGGGAAAAAAATGTTAAACTCCCTACTATCACATTCACTTGATTTTACATCGTGATCTTGAGGGTATTTTAAAAAAAATCAACCACAGTATAATTTCAGGGCCTTAAAATAAATATATATAGATAGATCAATAGTCGAAAAGATGTGTGCCGAACGGGGATCGAACCCGGGTCCTCCGCCTTTACGTAGCGATGCCTTACCAAGTGTCAGGCCACTGGGCACATCTCTTCTCAATTGCTGCATGTATGATTATATTATATAAGCTTACATGATGTAATATACGTGTGTTTTAGTTACACCTTGGAAAGTAGAGTGTTTTGGTTTTCTTTTGTTATTGTTATTTTTTAAAATTTTTTTGAAAAATTGCTATGCAATTTCACGAAACTCTGTCTCAAATAAATAACACACGAATAACAGAACCGAAAGCTTTACTATGAACACATATGCAATGCCTAGATAGAATAAATGGTCGCCTTGTAACAATTACAAGACCAAATAAAATATTGAGTTTCTACTTTGTTAGTTTAGTTTCCAGTAGTTTCAGCTCACAAGCATAGAATCGTCTTACGTAAACAGAACCGTAATATATAATAAAATGCCTCAATCACAACTTACATCACTATTCGTAGTGATAGTGAAATAACTTATAAGAATGATGCCGGTTTATACATTCTTATTGTGAGATACGAAGTATAAATTATTGTCTATTTCTCTATTCAAATAAGCAATGGTGACGCATGTAACAGCAAAGATCTTGTAACAGCAAAGAGATGAGTCCTCGAGTCTCCAGACTCAATACATCCGTCTCCTAAAACAACATTCGCGCAGGGAGGAGAGAGAATTGAGATGTCAAAACACGATTCACGGCGACGAGCCTCAAAGAACTGAACACGATCGAAACAGGTGAAAAGGTTTACAGAGTAAACATTCTTTTGATGTAACTCGGAATGTAACTCTTTCGTTCCCACAGAAGACGCGACTGTGCACACACGTACGCGTAATAGAACGCTGCATGGCTTTGTGAACGCTACTTGCAGGAATGTATATGTAACCTTTTCATTGATAACAATATTATATAAAAGTAAATGAAGACGATGGTACGTTTTTATTTGAATAAGTTGAAGTTATCTATCAAAACGATGAGCAAGTTGTTATGTTGGAAGAGACGGCACAAAATTATGACAGTTTCATTAACAATATGCGTAGTCAAAACTCAAGCGATATATTATATTACCTCATACTAACTATACTCACAATATTGTTTAAAAATAATCATAGAAATTCATCCATTGCTTTTTGTATATATCGGCTATGGACATGATCCAACGATATTCTTAATATCATACCATGGTGTGGTCCATTCGATCTTAGTTACATATGACATAATATATTGAATATTTACAGGCACCAACAAGAAAATAGAAAAATGCAATTTCTTTACAAGTCATTACAATAATAATTTTCTAGGTACGAGTGAGTCAAACTAATCACAAGCTATATATAAAGTTTTTTTCTCTCCATTTCTTAAACTAGGTAAGTAGTTTGTAACATACCCATGCCTCATAATATATTTAAATCGTCATGTTGAACACTTATTCAATTATGTTTGCCGCTGTACATGACATTCAGGATTTTCTAATAGCATCAATACTACAAGTATAAGGCCTGCTTCAACCTGCTTCTCAGTTTGAGCTCACGGCCTTATCTGGCTTCTATCTGTTCCCCCTTGACCCTACAGGTCCAAGCATGACCTCTATTTGAATCTTGTCAAAACTGTTTCTGTTTGTCACTTCATGACATTAATTTATTGAGTATAAGTAACAACATGACTTCTTTTTGTAAAATGTGATCCCACTGAGCTTTCAATTTGACCTTATGAGACTCATTTTACCAAAAACATCATGTTTACTACAGGGATTAATTAATGCCCTCACGAAACAAGGTATACGAAAATATACTACTCCGCTACTTATTTAGCATTACGATGGATATATTGTTTAAACTCTGTATTTGGTAGATTGGTACCAAATGATTGTAAAGGAACATCCAGACTAAATTCTCAATCACATTTCGTAGTTTTCGTTGCAAGAGAACTCAATATCGCCATATCTATTTGAGCTTTGCCCATATTTTATTTTTGCGACAAGAGTAACTTCGAGCTATACTATAGACTCACTTTATCTGGGTCAACTTGAATTCGATTCAATTCGACCTATATTACACGACGAAACTCGATGAGGGTATATCAGACGGTAAAAGATAAAATGTTACATCTTGAACATTTTTAAAAGTATTTTACATACATGCCTTGGAAGAGAACCATGTTTGCCTAGTTCGACTAGAAATATACCTTTCGAATTCGTAAGTCTACTTTGCATGTATGTATATCGAACGAGACTTGAAGTTAGTCTAGGTTCAAAAAACAAAATGGACAACTTTTCAACATTAACAATCCCACTCGAGAACTCACAATCCTAGGCCTAGTGGGCCTAGGATTATAAAACAAGATGGCTACCGTCTGCGAATTTACCGTCATATTATAGTTCTACTATTAGTGTCCTACTTAGAACGAAACTCACTTGGCGTAGTCCGCCTTGCAGTATATACTGTCGTCCTTGATGAAACAAGATGGCTGCCTGTCGAGCGCCAGTTGGCAGACGCAGCAACGTAGACAGTGCGAGTGCCAGGAGCGTCCAGATACTTGCAACAGGTACTTGTCTGTGATTGGCTCAGAGCACGACGCACACAGTCGATGCTCCGTCTGTAACAAAATAATACAGATAATGATCGGAATGTTCAAGTTTAAATTCACTGACAAATAATTACGTATTCTTATTAATATGCACGCACGTCATCAGTGTTTTTGTTATAATTTTCCAACTTGTGTGCAATAATGCTTATATGGTTGTAGATGAGCATTTGCTGCAATATTTCAATTTCGAATTACATTTTTTTTGTACATTAAAACTGAAAAAGCATGGTAATTTTGGTGTACTGGATTTATTTTTATTTTTACAATAAATAAATTGGACCCACACAATCCAGTACATTGAAATCGTTGCTGCAGATAAACAAGTGGTGACGCGTGGTTATATATTTCTTCCAGTGAGAGATGGGTTATTCCTCAATTAAAAAATATAATAATATGTTTTCATATGTATTTATTTAGCAAACTTTTCCTTGACTAAAAAGCTGGTACATTTTTTAAACATTCCGTTCCTCCTCATAATAAACACACATTTCGCACCCTACGAACAAAGCCACGGAAAAATAACAAAAATGAACATTCCCGTTGTAATTTCTGAAACGTTCTTGGAATTCTCCATGGATGACAATGAATGTATTGCCTACGTCCACCACCATCATATCTGCATTTCACTCCATGAACAAGACAGTCATTCACACTCTTGTCATATCCCCATCTAATAAATCGTGTACTGAACATCACTGGCAAGTATATCGAAAGTCATCAACTTTAATTGGGCTGCCTAAAGCCAACACCAATAATACGTTTGACGTATGAATGCACTATTTTCAATAGAATGTGATGTCGGCGGGTGCTCATTCGCATCTGTATACAAAGATAGACTCAAAGAACTAACTATATAATATATAAATAGACTCTCCATTTCAATTCGAGAACCAAAGTGAAAATAGGATGGTTGCACGCTTTGATAATTACTTAATGTACAAGCAGTGGTATGATACTAGAGGGTGTTTCCTAGCATTCGAAATTTCGTCGGAGGTTAACGTATTTGTTATTGGATATACAAATGTTAAAACTTCAATAGTTTTAGCAGAGCATGATGATTAAGTTCATAACGAGTGATAATATTAACAAGTAACCAAGATGATTCGACGGTTCGTTTCAGGTATTGTTTCGCATCTAATTATTATTTTATAACAGTTAATAAACACGTCAGATTTTAAAAGTAAATATACACAAATAATCAAAGATTTCTTTGATACAAAATATGCACCATTATCGCAAACAATTCCGACAGAAACGCCCGTTTAAGAATTGTTAAAAAAAATACCTTCGATCAAAACTCTCTCGTGCAAACCTCTTTGATCCTAGGCCTATACTACAAAATCTTTTCCCCAACACTTGCAGTATAATATTGCCATTGTCAGCCATCTCAATTGATTGCGAATTAAAATACTTCGAAGCTATCATGTCATTGTTAGAATAATATGAAGTATGAACTCGTATTTGTTCGTTTTGTTGCGATGGAGGGGGGCCTTCTTTGGATATACTTCATAATTGAAACAATGAACCCCGAGCCAGCTATTAGCGTCGAAACGGCGTTACGTTTATCTACCCCATCAAGCAGCTATTACACAAACGATTGTTTTCTGCTGCACTGGCGGTGTCCTGCAGTGCGTGTAATTAACAGCCTGGCGGGGAGGCCTTGGAATTAACTCGATCTCTTCTCTTACACCTTCTACCATCCTGATCCTCGTTCAACTCCATCGACGTTTCGGGCTGACTGAAGATAAGTTTCACTTTATTTCTTATCAGACGTTAAGTTTGTTTAATAACACTGATTTACTGAACAAACACGGTTAAAATAACAATGCACAGCACTCATTCGCTTTTTTCGGTGACATCCATCACTTTCCTCAGACGCGAGGACAGTTCCATCACCTTCCTCAGACGCGAGGACAGTGACAGCGGGTGAGTGCTGTGCATTGTTATTTTAACCGTGTTTTGGTCAGTAAATAAGTGTTATTGTTTTTATTTTGTTTTGTCAATTTTCTTTTCTGTGTAATTTTTGCACGAGATATACCTTCCATGCAAGAAAATACACCTCTTTTCAAATGTGACTATATAAATCTTTTGGACAATACACCAGATCCTGTATGAAGTTGCAAACTATTACCAAATCAAACAGTTAAAATGGCAATTAAAGTGCTTTAAAAATGGCACGTAGATGCAAGTAGTATAGGCTCATACAATTGAGTAGCATAGAATGTCCATTGGCGGTTTTTTTGATGAGCGAAGCGAAGACTTCAATTTGACTTTGTGTTTTTTTGTTTGTTTTTTACTTTTTACGTTACCCCAAGAAAAATAGCTCGGGTGTTTTGTTTTTGTTAGTTTTTTTGTCTGTTTGTTCGCTCTCTACCGGGCAAACGGCATATGCGATCTTGATGAAAATTTAAGGGGACCTTCGAAATCTCTGAACTTAGAGCTGTATTGTCTTCGGGCACAATCGAAAAAATATTTCTCATAATTATCGTACTTTTAAGATTTTAGTGCGATATTTTCGTGATATTTGGCAAACAGCTACTCCGATATTGATGAAACTTTATAGGAACGTTTAAAATCACTGAAATCATATATGTTAGGCTATGATTTTAGAGACATTTGAAAAAATATTTCTTATAGAAATCGTATTTTTACGATTTTTTCACCGATTTTTAATACGATATTTTCGTGATATTTGGGCCGATTTTGACCAAACGGGAGGTTCTACAACATTCATATTTTACATTGACATAAAGATTATGGTTATGGTGAACGAAAAAGTTGGAAAAGTTGGTCAAAATTCATAGAAATAAAGGTTTTAATATAAGCCTTTTACAGGTGTATAATGAACAAGTAATATCAAGTAACTTTGAAAAAGTAAAGAGATTCCACATAGAAACGTAATCATTGGACACAAATATTCCAAAAAAGCTCATCCATCAACGCGACTGGAAAAAGCGTTCGCGAAGCGGCCTAGTATTTATACAGAGGCTAGAGTATATAAATAAACTTAAAAAATCATATTTAGAGTCTACCCACTTGGTCACATATAACTGATTTTCAGTGGGGGATAATTTAAAGCCGACCAAGCCAACCCTGTAGTACAGCACGAACGATACTATACTGCGATTTGTTTCAATACGTATAACAAAGCACAGATGATATTGCACTTCTAATTAGACTACTTCTTTAAAAAATATGTTGATACAAGTAAAGTGGAATATAATATGCAACAATAAAAAAATAATTTAATGGGCATTAAATTTGGAACAAGTTCAAATTTGTGTTGTCTGCTACAATGTTATTGGCTTATTGCATATTAAAAAATAATGCATTAGATTTGCAGAAAATTATTTACTGATGTTTGAAGTTTCTGCATACGTAACATACAAGTAACTCGGGAAAAGTGACATTGGACATTGGACATTAGAAAAAATGATGCATTTGATTTGCAGAAAATTATTTACTGGCGTTTGAAGTTTCTGTATACGTAACATACAAGTATCTCGGGAAAAGTGACATTGGAGCCATTATACATTATATTCCGGTATAAACAATGTGATTGGCGAGACCAGTATTTTTAATTTTCACAGTGCCATTAAAATAGCTTATTATTAATTATCGACTCTCATTATTACAAAGTATGTGTTGCATTGTGTTTGTCCACACCATTTTCACAGTAATCAATACAGAGAATTCTCGTACGTCTAACATTTAGGCGGGAGACCTGCCACCCACGGTTATACATTGTTGCAATATATTGTAACACGGATTCGATTAACTTCTCTACCCTCATCCTAGTTGGTGCGGTGAGGAAAACAGATAACAACGTTCACACGTTATTAATTAACCTTAGAACGCCAGCCTTTAATAATAAATTAGTCAATTAACACTTTGCACTTTAAACTAATGCCTGGGGCACAATTCACTTAATAGGTGCATGGTTCGTTTTGGGAATACGGTCTGTATAATTTGAGATTGCGGTGTTTGTTTGTAAAGACTTTCTCACACGTGGAAATAAATTACCCTCGTGCAACGTTCAGGTTAAACTTGAGTTTTAGATTGAGTTTGACTTTAGTTTGAGTACAAAGAGAAGAAGCGTTAATTTGTAAGTTATAAACATGGAAGATATTTAAACTTTCTGCAGATAACGTTTTTATAAAATGCATTTATAATTAAGTGGATAAAGTTTCAATTATGTACACCTCGACTTGCCATCATCAAAGTTGATATCATGATATAAAGGTACGTGTGCGTGTGTGTGTGACTGTGTATATGAGACTCGGTGCTACAGAGAAATTGAACTGTGGAAGTTTAGATCAAGAAGAAATGCATACTACCCGTTTAGATGTTCACCTTGTAACACTCGTCAACAAAACTTAGATAGATTATACTTGTCTTACATGAGGGAAGGACTTGTCTGTAAGAAAATGATGGTAAGTTTAGGTCCCGTATGTACATATAAATCATGTATGACAAATGTGTGTCAAATTTATTTATGACATTTCAGTGATTTTAGAGCAAATGCTCGAAGTAGAGTCCGTTCAACCGTGAAGCTATTTTTTAAATTTATATTTAAGATAACCTGCTCACGTGCATATACACGATGACGCGATGATAATGTTAAAATAATAATTAGTGTAATACTTTGATCAGTAACTATATTGTAAATTAGAGATGCATATTCGCCGGTGACCTTGCTGTTGGACTGTTACGCCTCTTTCCACTAATTATATTCATATTCGTGAATACTAATCTTATATGTTAACTGAAGATACACACAATTTAAAGTTCATAGCCTTACACAGAAGAATAAGGACCCAACCTATATTCTTGACACACAGTAAAATCCAGCTTCTTGACTAGATAATTAAATACTATATACATCCAGTTTTCCTCAGTGCCTTGTCTCATATTGCACTCAAATGCATTCTTGTAATCCCCTCTTCATCACATATCACACATGCATCGTGTTACTATTCTAATGAGCCGGTACATACGCGTCGGGCGTGCACTGTGCAAGTGTGAAGGTGGCAGACTGGCCATCCCATCCCACCCACGACGCGTCTTGGCGAAATAAAGGGCCCGGCTGACTCTTTTATTTAGAGAAAGCTTTTCATCGGCCGATCAGAAGTTCATAACCTATTACTCTTGTCCGGCGCCCATCCTTGTAGCTCAAGTACGCTATTTGTTCTCGTCGTCGTCGGGTTAGGTTTAGTTTAGCCGCCGGTGTTTAGACCATCAGAAGACCATCAGAAACAACTTGAGCATGTGAAAATATCACGCGAGCTGCCGTCGATTATGGGTTAAGTCGTGACTAAAAAGTTATTGGGACGGTGTAAAATGCTCAATAATAATTTATGTATACAGTACTTTATTAATTACTGCGTGTAATACTGTCCTGGCTGTACTACTGTTACTGTACTATCTAAGACTAATTGTATACGTTTATAATTTAGTGAACATTAAATATAAATACATATAATAAATTTAAATAATATTATCGAACTTATCGTTTTGTAATAACTTCACACTAATATAAAACGGTTACATAATTATGTTCAGTTCAGTTCAGTTTGAGTGCAATAAGTTTGTCTTAACTTTTGCTTTACACAGTAACGGGTATATTTACCCTTAAAAGTAGAATCATGATGTGTCCAGAGGGAAGAACGCTTTTACGCCTATAAGTGGCAGAATTGATGTGGGGGAGCTTTGGACTTAGCTGTCATTCAGCTGTTGGTAAAAGATGTGACTATACGTGTAGCATGATTGAGGGCTGAGCCGTTGTAAAAGACGGGTTCGGGTACCCAGTCCTAGCTAGGAAAGACCATTCAGCTACAGATGTAGAGTTTTGTTGGATGAGCGAAGCGAAGACTTCAATTTGACTTTCTGTTTTTTTTGTGTTTTTTTTCACTTACGTTACCCCAAGAAAAATAGCTCGGGTGTTTTGTTTATTGTTAGTTTTTCTGTCTGTTTGTTCGCACGCTACCGGGCAAACGGCAAATGCGATCTTGATGAAAATTGGAAGGGACCTTCGTTTTCTCTGAACTTAGACTTGCCACGTTTTTGGGTACAATTGAAGAAATATTTCTCATGAATATCGTACTTTTACAATTTTTTTCGATTTTTCGTTCGATATTTTCGTGACATTTGGTCCGATTCTGACCAAACGGGTGGGGCTACAACGTTCATATTTCACATGGACATTAAGGTAATGGTGATGTATTGCTTTTTGAAAGAAAAAGTTGAAAAAATTATCCAGAAACCAGTTTTTTGAGGTTTTATTATTTTTGAAGTAACACTAGAAACTTGACAACAATCACCTACAATGCGTTCAAAAAGCACTTGTTAAGTAAAGAGATCCCACTCAAACTAAAAACTTGCAAAAAAGCTCATCCATCAACGCGACTATTAAAAGCGTTTGCGAAGCTTCCTAGTAATAGTTAACACTTAAATATATCTAGTATAAAACATGATGCATGGAGATGACGTGAAGTCATAAGATAAAATTTATGTTGGGAATAGTGTGTGTATAGTCATCGTACTACACATTTAAATTTGATTTTGATTTCTACATTTTAAGCCAATGAGAAAAGGCAACGGAAACTTAATAATAATATTAACGTATAAAGTTGTTACTTATAAACAATAAATTGTATGTGTATTAAGTGTGCATGGGAAAAGGTGATTATGTGATTGTTTTAAATTCTTGAACTAATGCTGTTAATGTGACGCTTTACAAAAAAAATAGTTTGTCAATGTCATCATTGCGATGCAAAGAAATTATGCAGAAAATTTTCAATCTCAATATAATGTTAGCGAACGAAGGAGGAAATCTCAAAAGCTCAAGAGTGCAGACCATCATGTCCAATTAATTATAACCACATGCAACGGTTACGAATAAAAATCAACGAGTAAACCGCCTTTATTGTCAGATTTTAAATTGCTCTTTTTTATTTTAATTATTTCTATAAAAAATCTATTCAATTTCAGAAATATTGCTTGTGCATTTTTAAATAAAATAATCAATCAAGGACAGTAACATCGATACCCGATTTTTTAGAAATGAGGCAAACCTATTATAAATTAAAAGTACATGAACAATGGTAGTGACCCTTAAGTTGGTAAAACTGCTTGCGTTTTAACCTCTCGAAAAGCTGATCAAAACACGGGATTGACCAGGGGCATTAGTTCGCGTTGTCCTGGACGGTACGCGGACGTGTAACAAGTATCCTCCGGGGCGCGAACAAGGGTAGATAGGGGTCGCGGTTTCATCCCCCAGTCATCAATATTAACCAGGGGCTCGATATGTCCTGACTAATGGCGTGGAAACGAGGGTTTATTAACTTTTAACCATCTACCACGCAGGCCAACCAAAGATCAAAAATTGCGGTTAAAGTTATTATCACCAGTCTGGTCTTTGAAAGGTACAATATCGACTTTTGTAAACGTCAACTACTCCTCTCACTTTCTACCCTCCTGGTACACTCACTGGTCGATCAGCGTCGACACGCGCATCGCAGCTAGAACTTCTCACAACGAAGTTGGTTGGGTGGGTTTGGATGGTATTGTAAAATTAATACAACAACTAAACGAAAATTAATAACTATCCCGATATCAAACTACCTGTACCTCTAGTTTCTTATTTAATTAATTGGATTTTTTAGGAAAATTGTCAAGTAGTTTATAAATTACATTTAAAATTTACAGCTCCAAACGTGGGGATGATACTATATTTTATAAAGTTAATTTGCGACTGAACTGAAACAATATTATTTTAAAAAGATTCGCCGTTTTGTATTTATTTTAGAGTATAACAGATTGTCACAACGAATTGTCTGGATTGTAAATCACTGGATATAGGCCTACTAGGTATAAATAAATAAATAAATAATTTACATCATTTCAATTAACAAGTGACTTTGGGGTAGTTTCGTTTTTGGATTTAGTGATCGCCAGGACAATTTGATTAAATCTGGCTTAGAAGTATAAATCAACTCACTTAACGACGCCTTTCTCAAAACTGCAACAATTGAAAATGTTACACTAACGCTTAACGCAATCATTGGGATGATATTTATTTATTAATTCCATTAAGATTTTCACGATATCATTATAGTCTATATCAAAAAAGCAACCAAATAAATGTGTTCTGTTAAACTGTTCCATTGAAAGTGTTGCATGTTTGCATACTTGCAACTAAACTACCCATGTATGTTTGTGTTTACTTACTTCACACAAGTATGCAAACACTTCAATTATTGAAGTATTTGGTATCTAATATTAATGCAATAGTGTGTACTCGATAGCAATCTTTTGTACATCTAAACGTGCTAGAGAGAGAGAGAGATGAAATGAAAGAGACAACAAAGAGAGGCGGTGAATGGATGGGATGGGGATGCACGGCAGATGGCGGTTGACTGCACTGCACATAGAGGTTAGGGTTGAGACTTCTGGTTATGTGGATGTTGATGTGTGAGGCAAATACACACTAGGTGTCGGGATGCCACGCCCCCCTTATAGTATGCCCACGTCAACTCGAGGGGGGATCATTTGCATGACACTTTGCTGTACTTAATACTTATAATCGCACTCTCTGTGTGATTCTTAGGGTAAATTAATAAAACCAAACCCTAAATGGTTAAGTATAGAGCATGTGTTACGTTTTACTGACGTGGCACGAACACAGTTTAGACAATGTGTTGTAGCTATATCAACAGGTGTTCGCTTGCGCCGGTAGAGGATGTCGTCTTGTTTTGTTTGTGTATCTCTTGTTTGTCTATCGGATGTAGGCAGACGTTTTCTGGGGACAGCCAGCATAGCATTGTAGCAATAGTTTGCCTAGTGTGATATCATTTTATTCAAAATAAACCACTTCAAATGTATTACTAAATATTAATTCAAAAATCAAAATATACTATTTATCCACTTACAGATAAAATAAGTACCATTTTCCATCGAGTTTTAACTACCGTACAGAAATAATTCATTTTTCTATCTAGTCTACCTATAGTCCAGACTACTGTTGTGGGGCAAATGGGTTTTGCACATCCTTGGCGTAGCTTCGTAAATCGTAATACACACATGACATGGCACATCTTTACACACACACTAAACCATGTGGTATATCACAGCTCGATAAATCCGAAATATAAAATACCAATTACATGTTTCAAGAATATCTAAAGACTAAAATGGGAAATAAATATAATATAATATAATATAATACAATACAATACATATATATATAATAAAAATAAAACAGGAATGAAAATTGTATTAGATATCAATTTAACAATGTCAGTTAGATAACTGGATTGTTTCGCTACATTTGATTCAAGCTGGTTCTCTAAGTTTGGCTGCATCGTGTACTAGTGGATAAACCTCTGCACGCCCATGAAATGATAATGGCCCTTCCTCCTCACTTACACTAACCCTCATCCGATATTGTACTAGAGGCATAACAAATCAAGCTTTAGAATGGAGGGGGGCAGGTGATAATCCCTGGCCCCCTGTCTAACACCGAAAACGACATCCATAACATCAGCAACATACTGGAATAAATGGTGAAAAGATAGACTTAGTCTATGCAGTATATTATAAAAGTCCTATTATATATTATTTGTATACAATGTAGGGACCCTGCGGTCTTTTGTGGGGAGTTTTGGGTACGAGTCAAGCCCTCGTGTGTTTACAGGCTTGTTAGATGAAGCTGGCTCCAGTGTCATGGTTTGATATCCAGACCCACCGGCCTTCGCACATTCACACCTTAGTAGCCAACTTCGTGTTTAAACGAACCGATCATTTTAGGCAACCCCTATTTACAAGGCCCGACGTTGTTTGCGTATTTCTTTTCAGAAAAAAATCTATGTATATTCATTTGGGCTGAGTTTAAGGAAAGTCATATTTACGAAATAGGAATTGATTTTATAAATGCATTTTTACATAAAATCTCGTTTTCTAATGTAAGTGTGAGATATATTTTATTACAATTCACACGAAAAGTGTGCATGCATTGTTTATTTCTCCCAGTCAAGTGATTTGACAGATAAATTCTCATTTTGTATTACATGGCATTTCAATTAAAATTTTAAAATGCACTGTTTGTTGTTTACCTTTAAATTTGTTGATTGGTTTTGATTGAATCTTGTGGTTTCCGTTCACCACCTGCGTTTTAGGCATTTTGCTGTTTGCTCGGCTGAATGACACCACAGTTGTTAGAAATTTTGAACATATGTCACGAAAGTGGAAATAAAGGTCTCTATGGTAACACATTCCTAAAATTTGTTTTGAAATAATTGGATGAGCGTAGCGAGCGAAGCGAAGATTCCATTTCACTACACTGGAGAAAAAATCCGGAATGTTTTTTTTTTTTCTTTCTTTCTTTCTTTTTTTTTTGTATTTTTGTGTGTCTGTGAACACGATTCCGGCTAAACCGATACCAGGGGCGGATTGGGCCGCCGGGCAACCGGGCAAATGCCCGGTGGGCCGGTCTGTTGGTAGGGCCGGTCGGCCGAAATGCTTAGTCTCAGTAGCATGGGCGCCGGGAGGGGGGGGCAAGGGGGGGCGCTTGCCCCCCCCTGGATTTCAGGAAAAATAAATTTTAACTGGCGATATGCGTTTATTACATATAAATTAATGTATTCGTGAAACCGAAATTCAATTGAAAATTAATATTAATAATATTAATATATTTAATGATCTGATCGGGAGCTGAGTGTTGCTAGTTTGTTTGTTTTTTGCTATTTCATCAAAGTTAGCGGTGCCGGTGCTGCCTTTGAATTTGGCGGTATTTTAAGTTGGTACTAGCGGCACAAGTGATATAGGTTTGTTTGGTTTACCTAGTGTAGTGTAGACTTGTGTAGAGTAGGTGAGGCCTTGAAATTACACTACACTTTACCCAGGATAACCTAACGTTTTTTAAGCTACTCTCTACACTAGATTCGCCCACGTCGAACTGTCAAACTAAAAAACATAATAAAACAACAAACAGTACTGTTGAAGGCACTAAATGAGTCAAAATGATAGAAAATGTGTACTATCTGAACGATGAAAAGTTTAGTAAATAGACCCCCAGAACACGGTAGGCCTACAATAATTTATTCTTTATTTAAATAGAAATTTGTGTTTATGTTTGTAGGCTACTTAGTAATGCATTGAAATTTCGCATTTTCCTTTTTGGGTCTAGTCAATCACGCCCGTTTTCCATTTATTTTATGTTATGTGATATTATGTGTATGATTTATTGAAATAAATAATAATAATGTAACAAGATTATCGTTTCTATGATTTGTAGGCTAGTATATTATTAGTCGATGTAGACCTCTAAGAACGTGTTTATGTTTTATATTTTTATTCCACATTGCATTGCAGCTGGAGAGAACTTACAAGTTGCAGTTTATGTAAGAAAAGAAAATGTGATCAAAACAGTCACATTCATTATAATTTTATGCAATTAAAATATAGCCTTTATTTTTAAAACGTGTGTTTCATTTTCAACTCATAACCCATTTTAGTAACCGTATAAAAGTTGAGACACAATGTTTTTTTGTTTACTTTCTAGTATCTACTGCACAAAAATTACATAATTTCGGTATCGTATTCAGCCCACTACTTTTTTCTAAAACCCACCAAATGCATTCTAAAAACCTGATTTTCAAAAATTTCGCCTGCGGCGCTATTGTTGGGGGGCTCCGCCCCCCAAACCCCCCGTGCTTGCCCAACGAAAGTACAAATTGTGATTGTTGCCCCCCCCTGCTAAAATTCCTGCCGGCGCCCATGCTCAGTAGGCCTATAAAGGCGGCGTCGTATCGGTAATTTTTAAAGCTTGACCTTAATGTTGAATACAGTAGTTTAAAGATATTAACTTGACAAACACTTCCACGGAACAAACAAATGTAGTCGGGCGTCACTCATTCTACATTCATCCTTTACCCTATTGAAATTTGCAGATGACTACATGATACGTGCGACCACAGTAGGATCGTAGGATTAAGTCTTGAGGTCTTTTCTGCCCAAGCTGTCATGTTTATTGACGCAACTGTCAGACATCGCCCTTGTTTAAAGGGGCTAATAACTCAAAAAAAATATTTTTTACCAAGTGATCTATAGCACAAAAGTACACTAAAATGACAGTTTAAAAAATTATATCTTGTAGCTGTGATTTAACACCAATTTTTCAATTGTTATGATACAGAAATTTGCAAAAGTTGGTGCTTTGGGAAATTTCCAAAATCGGCTTTAACCTGCTTCTTTTTTGGTCCACATAGATACTAGAGCATAGTACCAATCTAAATTGCACATTTTTTATATCGTGTCTTGAAACTGTGCTCAAATATACCCTCAAACACGCAAAAATATGCATTCCAAAATCACACCCCATCTTGGTAATCGGCATATTTTGACCGAACTACTTGCCCAAATTACAACACAAAATATAGAGAATTTACAGAAAAGGCTGTAGAGTACGTCAATAACCGCCAATATTTTTTTGGATCAAAATCCTTCAAGGTCACGGGGCATAAAGATCGTCCCCATGTTATTTCTTATGGGAATTTTTTGCCGATGGGACCTAGTTTGAAAAATGTTATGTTTGACAATTTTTTGGGAGGTCATGGTGGCCCCAATAATTTTTCTGTTGATTGCTTAATTCATTACTAGTTAGCCTGAATGAAATATATTTTTTGAGTTTATCGGTTAAATACCCCTTTAAAGTCTATGTGTGTCTCAGAAGTACACTTACTCAGGAACATTTAGAATCATTCATCACAGAAGGACCTTTTGTTAAAGATAAACGAACAAGCAATTATCAACAAAGTTGTAGAGAGAAGTGCATTGCTGCATAATCAACTACTGCTGTGAATAGGAGCAAAGGTGCGTACACTTTTTTTAAACATCCGTTATTATTGTTTGCTACATTGTTTTATCTGTTTAAAATTAACTTTTCCCTGTATACACTTCTCTTAAAAATTTAATTGTTACATCGTTTACCTTATAATAATTTGTATAAAGACATTTGTGTACGTATAAGTGTAGGCTATTAATGTATTTATATATTTTATTAATTTATAAAACATCAAGTCTAACGATTATATTAAATTGACTTAATCCTGTTATACTACCTGTGTCTTCTAGTCAAAACAATGCAGAAAGGATATTCAGATAAGTTGAAACAATACTTGTTGTAATAAGTTATTAGATGTTAGTCGACTACTACTACTACTTGCTTAGGACAACCAAATTTAGGTTATCGGCGCACGCTCTCAAGCCATGAGCTAAGGATTTTTACAAACAAACATCCGTCTTTACATGAAAACTCACAAAATCCACGCTTTTTTTTTTCCCCCCTAATAACTAACTAACAAAAATTTCGGGATATAAAGGCAACACGCTAAAATAGGATAGGATAGGACGCGAATGGGTGCCTGAAGGTATGCAGTGAGGGCAGTGGCATAATTAGGGAGGGGCGGGATAAGACCCTCAAAATGTTCTTTTGTGAGCCTAGAAATCGGGAACTAACTAGTAATAATATGTCCAAAAAAAATTCGCCTTTGGCGAAAAGGCCTCCGGCGGCTGGGCCTCTGCCCCAGACCCCGCGGTTTTCCGTTCATAATTTTGGGCCGCTCACAACAGATTGCCCGGGCCGGTTTTCTTAACCAATCCGCCCCTGACCGATACTCCGATTGCTATGAAATTTTATGGAGGCCTTCGAAATCTCTGAACTTAGAACTGCCACGTTTTTGAGCGCAATCGGAAAAAAGTTTCTCACAAAAAACGCAATTTTACGATTTTTTTCGAATTTAAAAAAATTTCTTCGACTTATAACTCCTACATGCTTTATCCTATTGTAATGATTTCTTCACAGAACCTTAATTTTATGAATTAAGATATTCGTGTAAAATTTAAGCGTAATCGAAAAAATATTTCTCATGAAAATCGAAATTTTACGAGTTTTTTTCTTTTTTAAAACAATTCTTTGACTTATAACACCTACATGCTTTATCCTATTGTAATGATTTTTTCACAGAACCCTTATTGTATGAATTAATATATTCGTGTTAAATTTGAGCGCAATCTAGAAATTATTTCTTATAAAAATCGCAATTTTACGATTTTTTTATTTTTTTAACAATTACAATTAACTTAAAAAAATTAATAAATTAAAGTTAATTTTTTATTTAATTTAATTTAATTTTAAAAAAAATCAACTTTGTTATGATTTTTCCACAGAACAACAGAAAATCCGCATAACACATGGCAGCTCAAAGCACCAATTACGCTCATCCAACAACGTGGCGGACTTGAGCGTTTTCATAGTTTATAAAAAATAAAAATTTGTTTTGAAATAATTTATAAAAAATAAATAAGATTTCACGAATTTCAATTTTGTTCAAAAGTCCAAAATTGACTATATTCGGAATTTTTTCTGGCTGATCAAGACAAAATTTTGAAAATCTATGCTGTAAGAACGTCCATGTATGCTTTATTGACAAGTTTGCAAAATTGTATATACGTAGGATGCTTCTTGGCCGAGCGAACAGCTATTTAGTAACTGCCAAAAGGGTGGTGAACCCTCTTAAATGTCGCGCCACGGTCTGCAGTATGCATTTCAATGGAATGATCCTCCCACTTCCTTAACGTCGATATTAATGCAATATTGATATGCGAGACGATGAGTGATGGATTTTAAATGACGATGAAGGACAATTACAAAAAAACATGCCTTATGCGGGATTCAAACCCATTTCTTCGTGGTGTCATATTCGCTTGGACCAGCGCCCCCCATATGTGTAACGCGGACAGCATTCAAATTTGTAAATATTATGAATATTATGTACAATTAAAACTACATATTTATTTTATTTTTAGGGAAGACCTCATCTTGTTATTCGAAGATGTCCTGCAGTACAAAATGTGCTACGAGTCAGGCAGTGGCGTAGCTACCGCCCCCGCAGCCCCCGCGACTGCGGGGGGGCCCTGGCCTGACTGGGGCCCTCGGGGCCACTGTCAGGCTACAGAGGGCCCTTTCATCTTTCGAAATGAATTTTGAAGTAAAAAATCTCTCGCAGAACTTATCCCCAAAATTACATCTTTTGTAAAAAAAAAGCATTAGTTCAAGTTGACAAAAGAGAAGAATGAACCGTGATAACCAATTTTACGCATATTCACTTCAAAAATGCACACCTCTAAACAATTTGCATAATTTTGTCAAATCACCCGAGTTGAACATGGCCAATCATCTGTGACATGACTACTGCCAGTTCTGTCAATCTTTTTTTTAATTTTATAAAGAACTGGGTCGTATTAGTAAAGTAAGATTATTATCATAAGTAGGCCTAGGTAGGCTAAGTGGTTTTTATTTTATTATTATTATTTAAAAGTGATGCAAGTAATCCATCCACTGTTGTTAGTTACTAATTTTTGTCGTTAGATTTGTTGATTGGTGTGTGTACGTAAATGTATGCAAGTTTACAAATGTGTATTTTCTGTGGTGTTTTCATTTATCATTATTGGTGTTGATATTATTAATATAACATAATGGTTTTAGTAAATAAATGTATTAGGGATGTCATCGAAATCGCGTTTTAGGCCATCAAACATAATGTAGGGCCCAAAAATTTTTCACCTACGGTGTAAATGCCTCCGGCGGCTGGGGCTTCGCCCCAGACCCCAGCTATTCCGCGCAAGTCGCGGGGGGGCCCAGGAAATGTTGCTACGCCACTGGAGTCAGGGTACTAAGAACAAGAATGTGTCACCCCAGCTTCCGTCGGTTCGTGAAACTGTCAACACACGTATTGCTCAAGTACAGCCTGCAGATCAAGCTATATCATTTTCTGACAAATACAAACATTGATTATAGTGATCATTGGTATAGCGATATCGTTCAACAGTGAATATCTACTGAGATAATTAGTTAATTATCGTACACAACATATTGTGAACTACGCAACAAAAACACATAATTGTATAGATATAAATTGGTGAAAGCTATTAAACAACACTGTGAACATGGTGAACTAATTATGATGATAGTCCCATTGGGTGATGAGGGGGAGGGTCCCCGGGGTAGTGGGGGTATGGGTGAATCTATAGTACAGCGCAGATCAACTATCTCATCTTCGATTTATTTATTTTTAACGTATGTTCTAAAAACTAATTTACAAAGGAGGACAACAAATAAAATTAAGGAACATAGAAATGTACACGTTTTCTGCAGTTGAGAAAATTTCGAAATGATGATATGTTTATAATTTATTTTCATGAAATGTTAACTATTTAATTTTGAAATTTAAAGCGTTTAAAATAATTAGTTTTGCACTAGACCCCGACATTCTGCTATATCTATAAAGTAAGGACAATTTCTGGGAATAGTTTTCAGAATTAACACATTTAAAATGTCAATCTTTTTATATTAATTTGTTATATTAACCAGACAACAACACAATTGAGTTTCAGCAACATAAAAATAATGTTTCTTAATAATTTGGTCAATTTTATGGGTTTCAATTTTAATCATCATTCATCGTATGATTATGAATAGTATGTTCTTACTGCCATGAATGTCTCTTAAAACGTAGAATATAGTCACATCACAAGTCAGCTCATAAGGTTTATGGCGCATAGCAAAAGGCAATATTTTTATGACGGCCTATGCAACAGGGCTTTGTGTAACTCCAGATATATTTTGTAATAATAACTTTTTAAAGATGGTATATGGTATATTACAGGAATACCGTACTTTACTGTTGAAATTGCAGATTTCGATATACCGGTAAAGTAATCAAAAGCAGATCGAATCCAAAGTTACAGAGCTCGGCTTCCGAGTATCATAGACGTAGAGTTATTACTTCAAGATGCCAGTATGAATGCCAGCATGGGTGCTTTACACAATCATTTTATTACCAGTATATGTAAAGTTGCGGGTACAGTTTAAAAGGTAAATGTAAATCTACAGCATTTATTAACGATTGAAAAAATAAATTAGAATATTGTAAATATGTTAATTTTAATTTTAATCGTATCTTTCGGCTCAACAAAGTCTCTGGGCGAATGCGAAGATTCACTCAGTTAGTGCACAAGTCAATTATTTTCCCAACTCGATGTTTTTCTCGTGAGTAAAAGAGGGCACAGTGATCCGCATTATGTGAAACACATGAAGCGAGGAAATCTAAAGTGTGGCGACTTTGAGAGTAGTTTACCTTCTCTGCGGGGTTTCATGCGCTGACCGCCCGAAGAGAGGACACGACAGAGAAGACGAGAGCACCCAGAGAGAGAGGCAAACACCCGACTTAGCACCTAAACAACAACCTTTCTAAAGGTAAACTTTAAAAGATCAAGTTAAATCCATAAACTGAGAACAGTCTATTTCTCGCCAGTCACTTGTCAACTGCTCCAACAATTGTTTTTTTATAGGGTGGGACTGAAAGTTCAAACTTAACAATAACCTATATAATGCAAAACAAAAACTTTATTTCGAATATAAAGTCAATGCAGAACTAAACACTGGTTTAAAATATGAAGCTTGTACCAAAATAAGTCATCGCTCATAATTCATTATAAGGCGGGCGTGGGCCACAAAGAGTTAGGCAGAATAATTCTCTTTGAGCCTCACCATCATCCAGTTTTGTGATTTTGCTGGTTATACGTTGTGAAGTGTGTCATACCAATACCATTAAATGAATATTTATTTCATCACAAATCAAGAACGAACGACTGAAAACGAAATATTATAATCAACTCATAAATCAAAAAAATAATTTAAATTTTGAATTTATCAAAATAAATAATTTCGACGTATTGGTAAATTTATTCAACACAAAAACGAGATAAATGAAAAGAACGTTATAAAAATAGATGCAATATGGATTAAAATACTGTCGATATTTCCATCATGCGGCAAACTCGTCTCAGAACAACAATGTACAAGTTAAAGCAAGAATCCCTGTGGATACGTACAGAATCAAAACTAAATTATTTCGTCTATTCGTATTATACTACCTTGTATTCTATTAAAGTGGGCGTGTAGAACATTTTGAAAACACCCTGTAGTCAGAAGCTAGACGAAAATAAATTCGAATGGTTGTTCAGAAGTTGTGCGAAATGAAAAACCACTAACCTTTCTTGTATATGTATAATACAAACGACTTTTCGAAAAAAGTTATGTCCCATGACAGTTTCTCTTTCTCAGTGCAGTTAATGGAGTGTCGGTAGAAGAATGCGGGGGGAGGGATGAGGGCTCGTGCCCGTGGGGCAACTGTGAACGTACAATGCCCGCTGTGCACTGGACATTGTAAAAAATTACGTCAAAAGACGTTTTATGGAGCTCCTAAATGCTCTCATAATGGCTTTCTGTTCGAGCATGTGCTGGGCATGTGCTGGAGAGGATGCTTGCAGATGATTCTTCTTGCAAGACTTCCGGAACAAGTTTGTTATTCACCATCATCTACCCGTTCTTGTTTTCCCCATATAGCTTATTTCGTTCGACAAAGTACCGGTAATGTATCAGTATTCAGTCTATCGTCATAAAATATTCCGTTTCCCATTGTAATCGGGTAAATGGTAATCATTGGGCAAAAAAAAAACTATCAAAGTAAAAGTGACCTAAACCGTATGACCGTGACAGATCGAATACTACGTACCGGTATAGAAAAATATTTTGCAGATAACAGAAATGGATGCTCAACCAGAGAACTGCAATATTTGCAAGTTGTTTGTTTACTACTTTGAGCCAGAGATAAATTGATAATAAAATGGAAATATTGATTATGCTCGAAAAATTGTATGTGTTTAACTGTGTATATCTATTTTCGTTCAAAGAAATGTTTTCATCAATTTTAGTTCTCATATCAATTCTTTTATACCGGTTATAGCAGAGGTGGGTCCTTGAAGAACAAGTACATACTTTACACAAGGTAAATAGAGTTGTGCGATAATGCTGATATCCCTAGAACTCAAATAATTTTTATTTGTGTTTTTAGCCAGAGTAATACGTATGAAAATGTTATTCGTGTGGTTATAATGAATTCTGAAGTAAAACTATTCGACGACGACGTTTTGGTGGCGCTTGTTGACTGGGGGTATAAGACCAACCTCTCTGCGTGTGTCTAAGACAGAATGACTCCATGCATTGTTTCAAGTAGCTTAGCGGATTATCACAACTATCAGCCCATTGAATTCAAGCAGAGAGTAAGTAGAAGTAAATCTGATCCTTCTTTGGCTTTACATAACATTACCGCCCCACCCCACCCGTTGCAGTCGAACCAACATAATCCCCGACTCCGAGCATGAGCCAGTAAGACCGTGTAGGAAGGTTCAACCCTAAGATTGCATCTCGAAGCGATAAAATATCTTCATCTCATTCACATCATGGAAATATGAGGCAGCGTTTCTGATCAGTCTATCTTGCGCGTGCATGGCTGTTCCTTGTTGCAGCGTCTGAAATGCAAGAGCTAGACGATGACGCCAGGATTCCAGGGAATGCAGAATTCGCTTGCGTGTTATTCCAGGAGCTAAACTGGGCGTTTCGTGCATCGCTTCTATATTAGGGCGCGAATTTTGTAACAGATCGCCGAGGCAAATTCTGGATCACTTGGAAACTCTATCGGTTGTCCTATCGGGTTGTGGTTTGCACCAAAATGTCATATGAAAATGTGTTATATGCGGAATGAAAGCAAATATTTCTCACTTTTCTTATTAACTGACCTTAAATATATGCACCAAACAGTTAATTTGTGGTAAGTTCCCAATTTTGTGTAAGAGACAATTATTTGAAATGTCAAAATGTGCTCTGATAGCATCCTTTCTGAACAACCTCCCAAAAATGCAGATTTTTTGGATTGAAAAAGGTCAAAAAGCGGTCCAGACTGTATGTGAAATTAGCTGGATTTCACGATCAAGCGTATTTTTAAATTAGCATTTAACACTGTAAAAAAGTTGGCCAGGGCGATTTTATACAGAATAAATCTATGGTGGCGCTTTGGCTGAAAAGGGAAATATGGAGGGAGAAAGGTTTGAAGAATTGTTGGATGAGCGTAGCGAGCGTAGCGAGCGAAGCGAAGATTCCATTTCACTACACTGGAGAAAAAAATCCGGAATGTTTTTTTTTTTTTTTTCCTGTATTTTTGTCTGTTTGTCCACACGATTCCGGCTAAACCAATACTCCAATTGCGATGAAATTTTATGGGGGCCTTCGAAATCTCTGAACTTAGAACTGCCACGTTTTTGAGCGCAATCGAAAAATTATTTCTAATGAAAATCGCAAATTTACGATTTTTTTCGATTTTTAAAAAATGTCTTCGACTTATAACATCTACATGCTTAATCCGATTTTAATGATTTTTTTACAGAACCTTAATTTTATGAATTAAGATATTTGTGTGAAATTTGAGAACAATCGAAAAATTATTTCTCATGAAAATCGAAATTTTACGGGTTTTTTCTTTTTTTAACAATTCTTTCACTTATAACACCTACATGCTTTATCCTATTGTAATGATTTTTTTACAGAACCTTAATTTTATGAATTATTATATTCGTGTAAAATTTGAGCGCAATCGAATAATTATTTGTTATGAAAATAGCAATTTTACGATTTTTTTCTTTTTTTTAAATTACGATTAAGAAAAAATAAAAGAATAAAGTTAATTTTTTATTTAATTTTATTTAATTTTAAAAAAATCGACTTAGTAATAATTTTTTCACAAAACAACAGAAAATCTGCATAACACATGGCAGGTCAATGCACCAATTACGCTCATCCAACAACGCGGCGGGACTTAAGCGTTTTCCTAGTATTTAAAATATGTGCTATAATTTACCAAAAGCGTCAAATTATAGTGCGCGTTTATTGTATTAAACCAATTATAAATTGTAAACCACTTATATTGTATAAAACGCCCCTATATAAAAGAATCCACACAAAAGATTGTGACAACTTATATGTGGTCAACCAAATGGCGATTGATGTGTTACACTTGGAGATAATTTTCAAACCACAACACTATAACTATAAAACTAGTCGAGACTCGCATTGAATGGGTGGGATAAAGAAGAAAAAACTCGTGTGGTAATTTTTTATAGCCCATTCTTTGATAGTTTATTCTACATCCATCCGAGCATGGAGTGCATGGGCCGGAGCAGTGACATGAAATATTGTTGTCTATCAAAGTTCCAATTCATAGTCTGGGTTTGTAAGAGCAGAAAGCCAGACTTCCGTAGAGTCTATTATCACTTGTCTAAACTCCACGATGAATCCTTCTGCGGTAAATGTGTTCTGGCTTTATGTTGCGGTGTGAGTAATACGTGTTTGTGATAGACGGTAGATAGGAAGGGGAGGGGGAGGGGGTGATGTTAATTAATGGTTGCCTTACATGCCGACCAGGCAGGGCTGTACACGTGCGATGAAGGATGAGCATTTCAATGAATAGTTTTCAGTTTTAAATTGAATGTGCGTTGAATTTGTCGATTAAAAAACTTAACCCTTGCATTTATTGATTTCAAAACAATTGATTTTTTTATAATTAATTAATTTAACGTTGCTGCGTAAACAGAAACTTTTGTATACATTCCTGTGAGTAACAGATTTCGTAGAATAATATGACAAAACTCAATAAACGGGTCAAATTATTACAATACCATTTTGAAAAACATGTCAATATTATTCTACAAGTGAGACACACATACGTTGCCAAAAAAAAAAAAACAAAAAGTCAAAAACATCTAAACTGATAAAAATTGTAGTGGCTGGCTACCGTAGTACAAAATCAGACAATTGCTACCTATATAAAAAAAACATTTTAGCACAGCACTAAAAAAACATTTAAGCACAGCACTGCAGTTAATTACCTTGCCACTCAGAACTTGACAATTTAGTTGCGCTACTGAAATTAATTTCCATATCCAATTAGAATTACATTTTTAAATAATATTTTTTTTCAAATGTGACGTTTTGCATTCATTTAATATTAATTATATTGGACGTTTTTATATTATGTGAAAGTTGTTCACCCCTGCCATGTATGTTAAGTGTTGGGATAAAAGGGGAAGGCGGGCAGAGGTGTAAAGAGCGACAAAGGGTAGGTGTAGGAGGGGGAGGGGGGAATGATGACACCATTTATCATCAGTGTCAAATCGCAAGACTGTTGCAGCGTGGGAGTGTGAGGATTCCAACCACTGTTGGGCCGAGAGAGTGATGGGACTAGGACTGACCGAGTCGGTTCAACAAATGTATCAACGTAATGTTGCAATTTAGATGATTTATTTTTAAAAATACCTGGGAATCATTGGTGTTGCCTTTTCACTGCCACGGGGATTAACTCCTGATGCTTCTGACGTGTTTCGAACCCTAGAAGTATATTGTGACTGAATGTTATCGTTTATGGGACGCGTTTTAATGCCGTGTGTGTGACTAAAAGTATGGTAATGGGAATTCACCCAATCTTCCATCAATCTTCCAAAGAAAGAGCCGGTAACTATATATAACTTACAAACGCAGATAGCGTTTTTTATGTATACAATAATCCAATCGAGTACCATCCATAATTATTATGTATTTGGATATAGGCAATTATTAACAAACGTATTCTAATAGCTTAGTATTTTTTACTATTTGTACTGGTAGAAACCCTCAGTTTAAAAAACTAATTTTATAGAGATTTAAAAACAAAATTATTAAAGAAATATTCAAAATTAAAAGTAAATACCTTATCACATTAGAAATGAAGATAGCAAGCATAACAATGATTTGATAAGAACAACAAAATTTTAATTCACAGGGTACGTTTACGCCCCTACGAGTCATTAAGTTCTTGCAGTGTACATGAGAGTATTTTTACGAACGTTTAGATATCATATTTTACATTACAAATAATGTGATACATTCTGGATTATTATGATAAGTAATTATGAATACCGGTGGAATTGCTTATATATCATGCAGTTTAAAATAAGTCATTATTGTTTTCGATTGTAACTAACATTTTTAATAACAAAAAACTCTTTGTTTCTTTAAAACATGAATATAAACGAGTGGAGGCAGATAGCATTAAAATGTAAATATTTACATCCTGACCCGGGGATAGAATAATGATCTGGGCTAGAACGCATCTTTCATTAAAATTGTTGTGTTTTATAGCTTTTTTATGTGGCTACATTTAGAAACTGATTTACGGCAAATATGTCATAAATGATGATGTTATACTTAAAAGTTTAAGTGCACTATTTTTTAATACTCTTCTTTTATATTTGAATTATATTTTTATAAGACCAAAATTTCCGGTCGACTTAATTTGATACAATATCGTTATAACATAATTCAGAAACAAGCGCTAAATGCTGAAGCTGAAGACATCAACCAATTAAATCTCCCATGCTAAGAGAAGCGTCCATTCCCAGCATGTTTCGCATTGGACATAGAACTCTTTCACATCTCACACAAGTCTCAACGTCAATTAATCATTTATTACAAACCAAGTAGGTGTTTAAACACTAAAACGCATCAGCGGTAAGACTCGAGTGGCTTTCACGTGAGATCGACGCATGAAAATAATTAATTTCGAGTGTGTGTTCGCGGCGCGATGTTCTTTTGTTCTGGGGTCGGCGGCGCGCACTCTGGCGGCGCCCCGCTGTGACGCGCTCCTCGTCAGATGGATGAAAACGTTCGGGACTTTATGATCTGGCTCGGTTTAGAAACATCCAAACGTTGACTAATACGTCTGTTTTTGTAACAGAATTAATTAATATATATATATTATATAGTTTCGCATCTTTGTAATTATAGGCCTACCGAGACCAAACTATAAGCGCTCTGTTACATAAAATTAAGATTTTTTGAGGCAGTAATGGTACATAAAACAAAACAATTAGATAGACCAACGAGAAAATAATAACGGAGATAAAATTTTTAAAAAAAAATACAACTATTTATTTTGTTCTCTGAAATATGCCCAAAAAGTGATATAGAATAACATAAAATAATTCATTTTGAGGTTGAAGCGCAGGTGAACAGATATGGACTCCTTCAGCTCAGACCTATAAACTTACATTTATACCCACCCATAGAGTTATAGCCAAAATACATTCAAGCGTCGATGAATGCTATACGAGAGAAACCCACATTGAACGAGTAAAGTTGCGAACACAAACTAGCATACAAAGGTTTTGACAAGGGTGTTGAGTTGTGGGTGGTGCGAATAAGGGTGGGTGGTGAGAGTGGAAGGTGATAACTTGGACCGACCAACAAAACTTGTTGCCATCACTAACTTTAGTTGGAGTACTCAATAAAGAAAGCAAAAAAAGTCGCTGAATATAACATTCAAGTCTTTAGATAGATGATGAATTATAAATATTTTCATAAATATGCCAATGGAGGCGATGATTAGAAATGAATTAAAGAAATTTGTATTTAGAGTCTATTCACTCATTCACATAACATAACTGGTTTTCAGTGGGAGTCATTTTTAAGTTTTAAGAGCAGACCACGTCAACCCTGTTGCCTTTTTCAATGGAAACTCGGACCAAACAAAAATTTTTCAATAGGAAACTCGGACCAAACAATTGCTGGACACGATTCCACCCACGGACAGCGCCAGAACCATACAGAACAAACATTTCAGTAATGTGAAACATCAGGATATGAGAATTGGAACATGGGTAAGTAGCCATGGTTTACATCAACCACGGCTACTATACACTCACAACCGAAAAGGTGGAAAATTCGACCCCTAGGGGGATATCACCTGTTCGACCCCTGTTTTTAGAGGGTCGACCATTCGACCCCTTCGAAAACAGGGTATAATAGTCGACCGCTATAAGGCGAATAAATGCACTCGTAGGGTAGATTAATCCCACTCTAGAGTGAGGTTATTGTTACCTATAGGTTCTAAAATAGGGCCCTTTAAGAGATTATTATCGACCCGTAAGGGTAGATTAACCCCACTCTAGAGTGGGATTATTGTCCCCTATAGGTTCTAAAATAAGGCCCTTTAAGAGTATTATCGACCCGTAGGGGTAGATTAACCCCAATCTCGATAGACCTCTAAGAAGATTATTTTCGTCTTGTAAGGGTCGATTTTATTACCCCTGATGCAAGCAAAAATTTCGACCCGTACGATTTCTACTTTAGTCTTCAGGTTGAAATTTCTGCTCCTGTAGTGGGATTAATGGAACCTTACAATTATTTACTTTGGTAATTAAACAGTGATGATGAATGTTCCTGTAAGAAAGACATGCATCATTGAATAGCCAGTAGAATGATTAATATTACATATAAATTTCATAATGTTAAAATCTCGGAACTCAGCGAGCCTCGAACCTGGGACACCTGGAGAAAGAGTATACACTGTCCTAGTCATTAAACCCAACACACCAAGACACTATATGACTGAAGCGCGTCTGTAGTGATACACCTCAAGATCAGCAGGGTGATATCTATCTACCCTTAGAGGTATATTATTCTTCCCCTAGGAGACGAACAGATACACCTCAAGATGTGATTATTATGCCCGCAGTTGGTTATAGTAATCAACCTATGAGGTATATTTTTCAACCAGAGACGGTTGAGTTTTCACCTCTCAGAGGTGTTATTAGCTCGACCCGCAGAGTGATATCTATCTACCCTTAGAGGTATATTATTCTTCCCCTAGGAGACGAACAGATACACCTCAAGATGTGATTATTACGCCGCAGTTAGTTAGTAATCAACCTTTGAGGTATATATTTCGACCAGAGACGGTTGAGTTTTCCCATCTCAGAGGTGTTATTAGTTCGACCCGCAAAGTGGTATCTATCTACCCTTAAAGGTATATTATTCTTCCCCTAGGAGACGAACAGATACACCTCAAGATGTGATTATTATGCCCGCAGTTAGTTAGTAATCAACCTATGAGGTATATATTTCTACCAGAGACGGTTGAGTTTTCACCTCTCCGAGGTCGTATTTGTTCGACCCGCAAAGTGATATTTATCGACTCTTAAAGGTATATTATTCTTCCCCTAGGAAACGAACAGATACACCTCACGATGTGATTATTTTGCCTGCAGTTAGTTAGTAATCTACCTATGAGTTATATATTTCGACCAGAGACGGTTGAGTTTTCCCATCTCAGAGGTCGTATTTGTTCGACCCGCAAAGTGATATTTATCGACTCTTAAAGGTATATTATTCTTCCCCTAGGAGACGAACAAATACACCTCAGGATGTGATTATTATGCCCGCAGTTGGTTAGTAATCAACCTATGAGGTATATTTTTCGACCAGATACGGTTGAGTTTTCCCATCTCAGAGGTGTTATTAGTTCGGCCCGCAGAGTGATATTTATCTTCTCTTAAAGGTATATTATTCTTCCCCTAGGAGAAGAACAGATACACCTCACGATGTGATTATTATGCCTGCAGTTAGTTAGTAATCAACCTTTGAGGTATATATTTCGACCAGAGACGGTTGAGTTTTCCCATCTCTGAGGTGTTATTTGTTCGGCCTGCAAAATGGTATCTATCTACCCTTAAAGGTATATTATTCTTCCCCTAGGAGTCGAACAGATACACCTCAAGATGTGATTATTATGCCCGAAGTTAGTTAGTAATCAACCTATGAGGTATATATTTCGACCAGAGACGGTTGAGTTTTCACCTCTCAGAGGTCGTATTTGTTCGACCCGCAAAGTGATATTTATCGACTCTTAAAGGTATATTATTCTACCCCTAGGAGACGAACAGATACACCTCAAGATGTGATTATTATGCCCGCAGTTGGTTAGTAATCAACCTATGAGGTATATATTTCGACCAGAGACGATTGAGTTTTCACCTTTTAGAGGTGTTATTAGTTCGACCCGCAAAGTGGTATCTATCTACCCTTAAAGGTATATTATTCTTCCCCTAGGAGACGAACAGATACACCTCAAGATGTGATTATTATGCCCGCAGTTAGTTAGTAATCAACCTATGAGGTATATTTTTCGACCAGATACGGTTGAGTTTTCCCATCTCAGAGGTGTTATTAGTTCGGCCCGCAGAGTGATATTTATCTTCTCTTAAAGGTATATTATTCTTCCCCTAGGAGAAGGACAGATACACCTCACGATGTGATTATTATGCCTGCAGTTAGTTAGTAATCAACCTTTGAGGTATATATTTCGACCAGAGACGGTTGAGTTTTCCCATCTCTGAGGTGTTATTAGTTCGGCCTGCAAAATGGTATCTATCTACCCTTAAAGGTATATTATTCTTCCCCTAGGAGTCGAACAGATACACCTCAAGATGTGATTATTATGCCTGCAGTTAGTTAGTAATCAACCTATGAGGTATATATTTCGACCAGAGACGGTTGAGTTTTCACCTCTCAGAGGTCGTATTTGTTCGACCCGCAAAGTGATATTTATCGACTCTTAAAGGTATATTATTCTACCCCTAGGAGACGAACAGATACACCTCAAGATGTGATTATTATGCCCGCAGTTACTTAGTAATAAACCTATGAGGTATATATTTCGACCAGAGACGGTCGAGTTTTCCCATCTCAGAGGTGTTATTAGTCCGACCCGCAGAGTGATATCTATCTACCCTTAGAGGTATATTATTCTTCCCCTAGGAGTCGAACAGATACACCTCAAGATGTGATTATTATGACCGCAGTTGGTTAGTAATCAACCTATGAGGTATATATTTCGACCAGAGACGGTTGAGTTTTCACCTCTCAGAGGTCGTATTTGTTCGACCCGCAAAGTGATATCCATCGACTCTTAAAGGTATATTATTCTACCCCTTGGAGAATAATTTTATTCCTCTACTGGTTTAATATTATCTCCATTTGAATCCATTAATTACCTTTGAGAGTTCAAATTTCGAACTCTATTGGCAGGTTTTTAACTTTTCATGGGTCTATTATTTAGGCTTTCGAGGGCGTGTATTTATCCGATTCTCGGTCGAATATCTCCACTTAGAGGTCGATAAATATACCTCCACGGGAAGATTTTTGTCATGTTAGAGGTATTTCCCATTATCTACCCCTACAGGTAGTTCTTGGTTGATTTGGGTTCAATATTATACCTTTTCAGGAAATTCGCCTGTCTGAGGAACATTTTTCGACCCTTAGTTACCCTTTCTTACCCCATTCTACCAACTTATACCCTTGGTAGAATTTTCAACCCGTACTTACCCCTATCGACCCCTTAATCGACCCCTTTCGACCTTTTTCATTTTGAGTGTACTCGCAGCTGCTAATTAAGATGGGAAAAGGAAAATAGTGATATTCATAGCGATATTTAATTTATTAGATTCTTCTCCGTGAACAGTTACTAAGTACGTTATCTTATTTTCATCTCATTTTGATAAATAACTGCCACCGTCAGCTGCTCCGATGAAGGCAAAACACGCTGACTGTTCGTTAAATGATTTTCTTGAATATTTGCATCTGTCACGTTCCTATACGAAACAGCCTTATAAAGGCATGGGCTCGGCGTCTTGAATGTTTGAGATATAAAATATTTATTTATGAAATGAGTTCTCGGTCTTCCAAAAGTCTTCGGTAGGCTAATCTGCGATTCTTAGAATTGATTTGCAATGTATGACGTCACTGCAACAGATCAACAACGGGTCATCATATCCCTACTTACACAGTTACACCAGCCACGCCACGGTTTAGACAGCTAAATATAGATCAGATTCAGAACATGGTACCTATTATAATATGCGTCTGGATAGGCCTACCCATCAAAGCATACAAATTATAATCAACGACGTCAGAACGGGTAGTAGTTACAGTTAGCATTTAAAAAAAATGAACGCGCTCATTTAAGATCGACAAACCCACTTACTTTTTAAAAAACACGTTCGCAATATTTTGTTAAAATAATTATTTTTATAAAAACTTTTTTTTTTTCCAATAACCTATACATGTTAAAAATTTGACCGGCGAAACAAACCAATGTTTCTCTCCTCTTATCACCCCTATCCTATCCTATCTCTCCTATTTCTCGCCATCGGGCTTAGCAAGGGAGGTGTGTGGCTCTTCCAGCAAATGAAATCGACTACAAAGAAGGGTTCGAATCGAGTTGAACGTGTTCTGTAAGGTAGAGGGGTTGGTAAGCAACATCCCTCGACGATACCATTATCCCACAAGATATGTCCACCAATGAGAAGGGCTGTGTGCATCCTCGGTATACAAATCTATAACTTCAAATATTCAACCATGTTCCTTATCGTTCTATAAAGTAAAAATTAAATATACATTTAATAACTATTTCAATCGATACATTGACATGCACAAATTTAAATCGGCATTGATGTGAAATTTCGCATTAAATACGTAAATACATAATGTGTCATGTTAAATTTGTTATACCATGGTCCATGGTTTCACGATTTGCGAATATTACCAACTTAAGTTTTAAAACGGCACATTTTTCGAAGAAGGAAGAGTATGCGCTTTCGTTAAGGCACTCACCATGTCCCAACTTTCAACAATTCAAAAATACAATCAGCTGGCGTAAATATATGGTTCATTTAAAGACTAATGTACCTTATAAAATGTTGCTCCTATTATAGATTGCTATGATTTTATCTTTAGGTTCAGATTTATGTTTAAACGCAAGGTTTTGACAAAAATAAGTATGAAAACTCTGCATTACGACAATTTACGTTGACAATATTGTATTTGTTGGAATGAAATGGATGGCAATATTAATATTTTCCATGAAACATTCTACGTTCTTTCTGGAGTGAGATAACTTGTTGCGATTGCCTAAAAAGTATGTTTCTTTTTTAACTGTGTAAATTATTTATAAAATATTAAAATAGTTTTTAAAATCTTGAATTGTAACATATCATTGCTTATTAGCCCAACGTGACTGTTTTATGGAGTTATTTTATTCACGCTGCAGTACAGCAATACCATAACAAACTTTTTAAAAACATTTCAAAATTCACAAAAATGTAATCCTTGTTTAAGAAGTAATATCAGTAATTTTGGAAAATTTATAGAGCACAATGACAAAGATTGGTGTTTTGAATACAAATTGAAATAGTATATACCCCAGAACTGATTTAAATACAGCAGTTCACTTTTCATTGCCGCCAAACAATGCGATATCCCACTCTTTATGAGTGCGCGTGGACACCTTCCCGTATTTACAGGGCAATCGCCAAGTTTTAAAGATATTAAACGTAAAATATTACACTACATGAGTGTCCATTATTTATATTTAAAATAGTCTTGTGTATTTAAATTAGTACTTCAGATGGTATAATGGACAGAGTTCGCATAAATTATTCCAGGTTAACTAATATCCTTCTGTAGACACTGAAAAATCTTGGTGACTATCAACGGTTATTGGGCAACTGGATATAAATTTAATTTTTTTAGTTACTAGGACTTTTATAAAACCTTGACTATATTTTTTGTCACTCTTGAAATATGTTTCTATTTTTTCCCAGTTTTCTTAGACACGTTTTCAACGAGTTATGGTTTTCTATTCCTGAGTAGAGAAACGCTTTGTGCAAGTTCACCCATCCCTTCAAGAGACTTCATTGTCAACTTTGTATTTGCTGCCCTCACAACAAGTATTTATATTTTATCATAGGCCGACTAACCTGTAGCGGTTTCTTTTCACCGAATGAAATATTTCACCCCTTGAAGTTAAGTTTAAGATTTCAACAAAGACTCACAAAAGTCTTTGGTAGTTCACGAAATATATCGCACTAACCAATATGACATATTTACACCTAAACCATTAACAAAATACATTCTCGAAATATTATTCTTGATCATTTTTTTCTTTCAAGCGGTTATCGATATTATTTATTAATGTTGTCAGCAAGAAAATACATCCACTTAAGATATGCCCACTCTCGAAATGAAAAAGCGAGATACCACTCAATTACACTTGAATATTAACCACTTTTTGACGGAGGGGTTCAAAATCAAGACAGAATTTTTGGTTTTCAGGCAATCTGTGTGTTATTTTGCGTTTTAAATTTAGAGAGACGCACATTACACAAGGCAGAATGCTTTGTTGTTAAGGCTTTTCGACCGCGTTTTTCTATTTTCCAAAATATGCTACCAAGTCAAAACATAGTCAATAGCTTTCAAACCTGGCTATTTTTGAAAATCAAAAATATTTTTTTCAAATTTTTCTGATCCGGTACACGGCCAATATAGCCACCTCAAAATAATTTCCAACTTCAATTCGCCAAGACACACCATTCAACGTAGGGTGTTCTGCTTTTGTGACATTCATTTTCAACTGTTTTTCTATGGACTGACTGAGAGAAAAAAGATTTATTTTAACAATTGTCTTTCCTGCGAATTTTTTTGTTTGGCGGTACAAATCGGTAAAAAATACCGCCAAACAAGAAAATTCGCAGGAAAGACAATTGTTAAAATAAATCTTTTTTTCTCTCAGTCAGTCCATAGAAAAACAGTTGAAAATGAATGTCACAAAAGCACAACACCGTACTTAGAATGGTGTGCCTTGGCGAATTGAAGTTGGAAATTATTTTGAGGTGGCTATATTGGCCGTGTACCGGATCAGAAAAATTTGAAAAAAAATATTTTTGATTTTCTAAAATAGCCAGGTTTCAAAGCCATTCACTATATTTTGACTTGGTAGTATATTTTGGAAAATAGAAAAACGCGGTCGAATAGCCTTAATATCAAATAAACAACCGTTTTATACCTTTGTATTTTGTATTGTTTTCACATGGTCTATTTCAAAACTTATTTATTCAATACACCGAGGTTGGAGATGTTTGTTGAAATTTAAAATTACCGTACACCAAAGAAAAGAAAATATATAATTCCGCTGTTTGTCAAAACTTGGTCATCAAACTTAGAATTCCTGGCTGTCGGGATACACCCACTCGTTCGTCATTAAAATCTTGACGTTTCGGACTAATTGCACAATCCATCTTAAGAGGAAGTCACTGACAGAAACTGTGAAAACAAATTAAATTCAACAGTCGTTGAGTAGACTAACAGAGAGTCGATGAGTGAACTGACAGACAGTCGTTAAGTAGGGTGACAGACAGTCGTTGAGTAGACTGACAGACAGTCGTTGAGTAGGGTGACAGACAGTCGTTGAGTAGACTGACAGACAGTCGTTGAGTAGACTGACAGACAGTCGTTGAGTAGACTGACAGACAGTCGTTGAGTAGGGTGACAGACAGTCGTTGAGTATAGGGTGACAGACAGTCGTTGAGTATAGGGTGTCAGACAGTCGTTGAGTAGGCTGAAAGACAGTCCTTAAGAAGTACTGGATCGAGTAGGTTCCATCAGTGTCTGTTAATTCCTCGGAAGATGGACTGTACAATTTGCAATATCCAAAACGTCAAGTTTGTTTTAAGACATGCGACAACCATACGAAAGCCTACGACAAGTTTAATCATCAACCTTACTCGAGGTCGTATCTACGAACACTCGTCTACATAATAGTTGATCATAATGTTTACATAAAGCAAATAAATGCCCTTGAATGGAAAAAACTAGGCCCAGCCATGCAAGGAGATCCTCGCATGAACAGAGAAGGCATCGGCATGAGGCACCTACTATAGACCAGTACTATGTTGTACTGCTGTGTTTGCTTGTATCGTAAATGTTACAGAGGACGATTCTCAGAAGGGGAGTGAGAATGTTTTAGGATAATTAACAATTTAACTACATGTCTAGGTATTCAAGGATGAGGTTTCCCATTTACATGAAAAAAATTAATAATGATTCTTGCTTTAAAAAACGAGATGAAATAACAAAAATAACACGGTAAAGTTTATTAATAGTATAAAAGACGTTCATTTTAGTAGCCAAATAATATTAAACACTCACATAAGTGGTCGAATTGTAGGTAGGCCTATACGAATAGTATAGTATATAATAGTAGTATACGAATAGTAGTACGCTGGATTTTATTTATTATTATTATTTATTTATTCAACGTCTACCCTATTAAGTTATAAAAACCGAATTACAAAGGAGGACAACTAAATAAATCTAATTACATAGATGCAGAAACAACAATAAATTACATTTTCGTAAATATTTGAAATAGTAGCATTACAACAACAATGCATTTAACACAAGAATTTTGGTAACAAATTGAATGATATTATATGCATTTAATGAATGAATCAAATATAAAAACCCGTGGTTATATATATATTAATTGGCTAGCTGTCAAATACATTTACTAAATATCACTTTATTCCTATAATATCCCGAAGAATAATGCTGTTGGGCTCCCGACACTGTATACACACTGCAGACGACTATTTTTTCATCTTACGCATCGGTAGATTGTAAGTGCTACATTTGTAATGGCTAGCTATCACAGCTTACGGACTTTGAATTGACTAAATCTATTATAAAATAATGACAAATTGACATGCAATAAGGATTAAACCAGGTATATGTAATGCAACATTTCTAAAAGTAAACATTAATGATCAAGTTACTGACTGGTAAGTCTTCAGTCCCTATATCATTTGAACATGAATATTTTATTTTCTGTCAGTGCCAGGGAAAATGACATATATTTAATGGGATGAGTGTTAAGTGACACGTAACATAGGCATCACTTTTCTGTCCGTCTGTCCGTGTGTGCGTGTGTCACATCTCACGATTAAAACCGAACTCGACGTCTGAATGGTATACGGATTTTTTGTTGGCATTGCGTCTCAACAAGGATGATACACAACGTTTTCGGTAACACTGGGTAAAGGGGGCAGTAGTCATGCCCCCAGAAAAACTCAAAATGTATGACCCGGCGCCCCCACCATTTTGAATGCTGAAATAAGAGGCGAACCTTTTCAAATGTCCCGTACCCGTGTTTTTGGAAAGCTATGAAAACCAACTGAAGGCGATTTACCTGAACCGTTAACATGAGAATTGGACGAATTATCTTCCACGTTTTCTAAACAACTCGAGCGAGCGATTAGTAAATAAACACTGTAAACAGATATATGAAATATCTTAATATTCAGATCAACCATTGAAATTCCATGAAACTAAATAGTCGTGTTTAATTCATACAAATAATTTAAGCTTCACCAAATAAAATTTCTTGAAAGACATCCATATTTTATCGATGATCTGATTGAATTATAAAATAAAATATATAGGCCTACACCAAAAGTTACTAACATCCTTATCACAAAATTCTCAACCCCGTTCTCATAAAAATAATGCGATATTCAACTTTCAGCTGCTACAATACATTTTAGGTTTTACTCAATATCGATAATCAATGCCAATGGTAATGCTTTTAAAAACATTGTTTTATGGAGTGAATATTTATAAAGAGTTTCGACACGCCTTGAGTATAAATAAAGTATTATGCAAATCAGATAACAGTAACTAGCATAAATTTAGTTTATTTGGTATACGTGTCCAACAGAAAGAACCATAATGTTCTATAACTACATTTAATTAAATTTTGAAATTGCTAGGAATCTCATCTTCGTGGAAATCTACTGTGACCCTTATTGCCACTTTCATTACGATTTCAGCCCTAATTATTTCATTAAAATGATTTCTAATGCCCACCCCCCTTTTTTTAGGAAACGTAACACTGTGGTTATTACGACGAGTACTGAGATTGCTGGAAGATAAATGTGATGAATTAAGAATATTCTAATACAACCATGCAGGCTATCACCGGATTAAGACGCAGTACCGCCACCCAGTAGGGGCCGGGCCACGTCCCGCGAGCCCAGCTTCCGAAACTAGACGCCTAACTGGGCTGGATTTCCATACCCGCTGTCCTCTGCAGCGAGAAGTGAGAAACGTACGACTCGGGGCCACGCGATAACTTTATCTACCCATGTTCGATCTGATGTGTGAATATGATTTCACATTTTAAAATGCAGTTGGTAATTGATAATGTTCGTATTTATTTATTCACTAACCTTGCAAATATGTTATTAGCTCGGTGGAATAAGTATAGGTAGCCTACCAAACTAAGATTAAAGCAACACATTTTCTATATGACAAAAGTCATAGAAATTTCAAAATTATCATAATCTCTAACCTACAATTTCTTCCCAAATCCATATCCTACTAAGTCCAAACACCGTTTGAATCTTTTCACTTTGGTTCTACCTGGCCATTAGAATTATATTCCACATTTTGTCCTATTTAAAAAAAAATACCACTTTCAACAAGTGTGCAGTTTGAATTCCGGTGTTATAGCTCCCTGAGACTTTGCAATGCCTCTTACATCTATATCACAATTGGTATCGTTTATCAGAATAGTATAATGTTTTACTTGGTAATAATGAAGTATATGATTACACGCCCTAGATCAATTAGATTAAGTAAACATTTATAAGATTAAGATTGCAATGTGATGTCATACAATGTTGCATATATTTAGCAACTGTAACCTAAACAACATCCCTCATTCGCATCGTCCTATATTGGAGCAAAATACGATACATGCAAATGTGGAAATAAGTTAAGACTAACAATCGTTGGAATTAAAGGTATTTACTATTTGCGTGTGTACACACATTTAGGAAAGTGTTGGTAATAACTCCAATACAAATTTATTTGGCTTGAGTGGAGCCAGTAACGTCCAGAATTGTGCATAGTCTCGCATAGAATCCCTGAGCTATACACGGGTCTGTAAACTGATGAATGAAATTCGCTCAATTAAATGATTTAATTTATCAGGTTTATCATAAAGATAGCCGGTTCGTGAGTTAAATTCAATTACAACAAAAGTTCAAAGTACATTAAGCATAGAGTGATGATTAGGATGCGATTTTTATTCTTATCAGTAAACCATCAGACTGACTAGAACATATTTTGCACTAACAAACTCTGTCTGGTGTTTAGTCATGAACATTTAACCAAATAAGACAATTATTTTCATGGCTAATAAACAACATTTGACAATATGCATGCATTAGGCTACCATAACGACAAAAAAATCAATTATATAATAATTGGATGAGCGAAGCGAAGACTTCAATTTCACTCTTTGTTTTTTTTTCACTTACGTTACCCCAAGAAAAATAGCTCGGGTGTTTTGTTTTTTGTAAGTATTTTTGTCTGTTTGTTCGCTGTCTACCGGCCAAACGGCATATGCGATCTTGATGAAAATTGGAGGGGACCTTCGAAATCTCTGAACTTAGACTTGCCACGTTTTTTGGTACAATCGATCAAATATTTCTTATGACTAGGAAAACGCTAAAGTCCCGCCGCGTTGATGGATGAGCTTTTTAAAATTTTTAGTTTGCGTGGGATATCTTTACTTTTGCAAGTGCTTTGTTTTGCTGTCCACGCATTGTAGGTGATTGTTGACGTGTTTCTATTGTTACCTGTCAATTGGTATTATTTACCGTAAAAAACTTATATTAAAAGCTTTATTTCTATGGATTCTGGCTAACTTTTTCAACTTTTTCTTTCAAAAGGTACTACATCACCATAACCTTAATGTCCATGTATGATATGAACGTTGTAGCCCCACCCGTTTGGTCAGAATTGGCCCAAATGGCACAAAAATATCGCACAAAAAATCAAAAAACTTTTATTAAAAGCTTTATTTCTATAGATTCTGGCTAACTTTTTCAACTTTTTCTTTCAAAATGTACTACATCACCATAACCTTAATGTCCATGTATAATATGAACGTTGTAGCCCCACCCGTTTGCTCAGAATTGGCCCAAATGTCACGGACATATCGCAATTAAAAATCGAAAAAAAATCGTAAAAGTACGATATTCATGAGAAATATTTCTTCGATTGTACCCAAAAACAATACACCTCTAAGTTCAGAGATTTCGAAGGTCCTCTTCAATTTTCATCAAGATCGGATATGCCGTTTGCCTAATAGAGAATTAACAAACAGAGAGAGAGAAAAAAAAACACCCGAGCTAAATATTTTGGGGGTCAGTGAAATTGAAGTCTTCGCTTCGCTCATCCAATTATCGTACTTTTACGATTTTTCCCCCAATTTTTTATACTATATTTTCGTGATATTTGGGCCGATTCTGACCAAATGGGTGGGGATACATCAACGTTCATATTTTACATTGACATAAATATTATGGTAATGAAGGTCCTTTTGAAAGAAAAAGTTAAAAAAAAGTTGGTCAAAATTCATAGAAATAAAGTTTTTAATATAAGCCTTTTAAAGGTGAAAAATGAACAAGTAAACAGTAATGAGGTCCCACTTAAAATCGTAATCATTGGACAGAATTTTTTTTTTTTAAAAAGCTCATCCATCAACGCGACTGGAAAAGCGTTCGCGAAGTGGCCTAGTTTATTAATTGATATGTAGAAATTGTTGACTCGCAACAATAAGCGAAAGTTATAGATAGCTATAAGAGTATTCGAATTATTTAATTATATGAAAGGAAGTTATTTTAAATTTTATCAACAAAAATGATTTCGACTAACGCATAATAAATTGTATAATATTTTATGAATTAAGCTGTTTTAAGTTATCCTGAAATAAAAAGCATTGCAGTTAATAATGGATACAACATAAGGAAATTTTCATGTGATATTGTCAATATAGAAGTGTTTTAGTCTATCCGACGTACGGATAGAACAGCTGAGAACACGAAGCGAATGTATTCGACCATTAGCACCAACTTTCCAGAACGTGCCTCAAGATTGGGCATACGCATCTATAAGTGACATTTTGAACACGAAACAATAAAGAATGTTTGATGATAGAGTGGAATGAAAATACATTACATCTTGGCCAAGATTGGAATAATTGTGTAGGGAGCACAGATAATTCAAGATAGGGTAAAACCAATAAAGATTTTGCGAACCGGTCGATGTATTGGAAATATATTTTAATTAGGGTGATAAAAAGGGGGGGGGGGATTAGAAGAACCGGAGTGATTTAAATTATCATCCCGCGTGAAACCAGGGTGCCTATATATTTAAGGTTAGCCAATTCCTTGACTTTTCCAGGTTTTCAAAAAAAATACTTTTCCAGACTTTGAGTGATTTTCTGCCGATTATAATTTTATCTTTTGCATATCAACGTATATCCGACAACAAAACTAAGAAAGTGCAATAATAACATTCTTGTTTTCGACAAATTATTTTCAAAACACCAAAACCCCAACCAGTACACTGAAGAGTTGAGTAATTCACTTGTGGGGCTTCGCCCTGTTGACAATAAAGAATCAATCAATAAAGAATCAATATCTCATTGCCAATGAAGAAACGCACTCTCAAAACCCAAAATTAACAAAAGCTGGTTGTTTGATTTAAAAAAATGTAATCCAAATGATAAGAATATCGTGTTTTCTAATAAGATTTGTTGATAGCCATGAAATAATTAATTTATGAGCCCTATCAATTCCTCTGCATGAAATTGAAAAATTAATGGTTGTTATAATCAAAATGAGCTCACTTACAGATTCAAACATAAGTTACATACAAATGTGATATGAATTTATAAAATTGTATTGTCATCAACGAATGTGGACGAAGTGAACGATGTAACACCATTATACAGCGAGGTCACACATTGGGGGTGGGGATATAGCTAACTATGGGATAAAAGTAGATATTTTCACCATTGTCTCAAGGGCGTCCACAGCAATTTTGTCATGGACGGGGGGTCAAAAATTACAATTTGTACTTTCGTGGGACATGCATGGTGCGGTTTGGGGAGTTTAGAGTGCGTTTGGTGCGTTTTAGAAAGAAGTATAATGTAATTTTTGAGTCGATACTCGAAACTAGAAAACCACCAAGAGGAATTGAAACGCTAACGTCCTGACGAGATTAATATAGAGTAATAATGTGTAGCAAAACGTATTCCGCATGTATGTGTTATTACTTATTAAACACTCATTAACGCGGTACAATGTCCCGAAAACCGTCGAGTATTAATGTAAATAGTTATATTATTCGACTCTAATTAATATATTAATAAAATTGCTGTATAGAGGATTCCAAGGGGGGGGGGGCAAATGCCCGCCTTGCCCTGCGGGTGCCCTTGCATGTCAATAGAATAATTCTACATTAATTTATACGGTATGAAAGTAACTAACAAAACAAATTGTATGCGCAATTATCATTTCATAATGATTTATTATACCTATTGAACTGCATATTGTAGGCCTAGGCCTCATCATAGGCGATAATGGATGGATAAGCTGTATTGGTAGTATTTCTCACGAGTAATATGCCTACAAATGCACACACATACACCAGCATATTATTGGATGAGTCAGAAGGTGTTTACACTTTGCCATAGCAGTTATGTTCAGTTGTATTTAATTCGCAACTCTTATCAGTGATAAATCACGTTTACTAAGAAATATTTTGGTTATAAATATACACACTCAACACTGAAGTGTTATTTACCCGTACAGCCCTAGAATTATCGAGATAACACTCATCCTACCTACAATCAATATAGATAGACAACTATTTATTTATTTAACGTCCTTGTGCATTCCTGTAAACAATTTGGGTTGATCATCATTGTCACGGAAACGTTACAGACGAACAAATAAGCCTTATATGGCACGAATTTTGTGGAATAAATTCTAAAGTCTGACAAGACTTAAAAGTTGTATTTTAAATAAAAATTATTTATAATCTAGTTCGAACGGAATACAGAGGTAATAAAAACGAAAGAACTTCACTTTGGTTTAATAAAATATACTATTTAAGGTCCCTTCTTTGAGCGTTATTAACTTGTTTAAAACCCAGACAGACCCCCGTTGTTTTAACAGAATTATTGTTTTTCTTTACAAACGCATCCTTTAAAGTTTAACTGTTAACGATGTGTTCACTTAAGTTTCAGAATACATTTTGGCGGTGGTATAAAAACACTTTAATTATAATTAAGTTGGAACATTTTGCTATACGCTACCCTGGAGGTGTCTTATACAGGGGCTATTACCATACAAAAACAAATTTTTTTTACCACTTAATCTATAGCATAATACTGCAATCAAATGACAGTACGAAAATTAAATCTTGTAACTGCATGTGTAACTTTGATCCCAAAATTGTCGTTTTAGGGAATTTCTTAAATCGGGTTTAACGTGTAAATTTTTTGTTCCATAACTAGAGCATCGTACCAATCTAAATTGGCCCTTTATAACATCCTGTCTTTAAACTGTGCACAAATAAACACTCAAACATGCAAAAATATGCCTTCCAAAATCACACCCTTTCTTGGTAATCACTAAACAGCATATTTTAACCGAATCACTTGCCCTAATTACAAAACAAAATATAGCGGATTTACAGAAAAGGCTGACAAGTACTTGGCCAATATTTTTTTAGATCAAAATCCTCCAAGGTCGTGGGCATAAGATCATCCCCTATTATTTCTTATGGGAGATTTTGCCGATGGGACCTATAGCTCGAAAATCATCGAGTTTGCCAATTTTTTGGCAGCCATCGTGGACCCAATAATTTTTTGTTATTTTCTAAGTTCATTACTAGTTAGCCTGAATGATATATATTTTTTTAGTTTAGCGGGTGAATACCACTTTAAGTACGGATGAATAAACAACATGATAAGCAGAATACCAAAAGAATCAGCTATTGACGTTGATATGTCTTATTAGTTAATTGTAGAATAGGCCTATGCCTTCATAACGTGGATGCTAAAGATGGGGTGTGAGGAAGAGCAGGAGACATTGCAGATGAAGATGTTTTATAGTCCTCTAAGTTAAACATCCCGCAGTGCTCGTCATTAGAGTGATAGAATACTATAGAGCACGTGGGGTAAGAAAGTTGTAGCAAAGTTTAATGAAAAGGAGGGATCGTTTGGTTGACACATTTTATACCCGAAGAAATACACTAAAGAATATAGATGAGGCGAAAGTTCAAGGCGAGGAAGGTTGGTCATGACTGGAATACATCACGTAACATAATGTATAGGATAGTACGTATTACAGACAGATGTAACTCAACGATTGACGTGTGGAACTCTGATTCGAGACGTCGCAGGTTCGATACCGGACAGTGACAATCCTGAACGAAAGATTCTACAGCCCTAGCATATTCCCTTGGCTATACCATACCTTGGGATATACCATACCTTGGTACCCTACGTACTGCAGGATAATATGTGTTCAAATAAAATGCCTTATCAAAGCAATCATAACATAAAATTGTAGCTACTGCTTTATGTATAGACATACTTTACAAAAACGAGTCATATTGAAATTTTTGTTTCACATAACAATAAACAATATAAGACATAATTCCCAAAAACGAGTCATATTTAAATTATTGTCTACACATAGCCTACAACACAATGCATATAATTTATGAATAACCATTGTCTTCGTTTTCGTTTATTAAATTTACCAAATAATAGCCTACGAGAAGTAATGAGGAAAAAAAAAGAATTTGACGATTTTGAAGTTGAGGTTATGCATTTTGTTCGGTTGGTCTTCGGCGCTGTTGTATTCAGTTCAAGGATAAATATCAGAATAATAATATTATCAATTATTTACCAGCGATATTATTAATTTCAGAATGTCAGGTGTCATGTCAAGGCTGACGCAAAATATGTTCCAAACCACAAGAATACGGCCTCGTAAGTTTTAACTATAAGTTCTAGGCCTACCAGCTATAATTCATTACCTGTGTTGGCATCCAATCCAATATTATTGTACAACTACAATACAAACATTGCATCTTGTAAATAGAGAATGTATTGATTAGTTTAGAGAATATATTGATTAGTTTAATAATCATTTTGTAACATAATTGTAAAAAGTAATAATATGCGATAGTAGCACAAATATATTGCAATTAAATAATTTGATAGATGAAAGATAAGGCCCCACTCTGTTTGTTATACTTGCCCAAAATGATTACCTGGATCTAGCAATCTGGCAATTTAGACAATTGATCGAAATTAAATTGATTGATTGATGATCTATTGCACGCTCGTTAGTTAAAAAGGTCCTACAAACTACAATATTAAAAACTCTTTATTGGTAGGGTCAAAGTTTGTGAGAAACATTATGATATCTCAATCAAACACAACTTAAATCAGGCAGTAATCAAAAGTTTGTTTACTGGTACAACAGAAAGGTGAACATACTGTTGAACTCACCTTCATGCTAGACGAGAAGAAGAGAGACGTCCAATTGTCTTTCTGTTTCATAAGCTGGCTGCCCGAGTCGTTTGCAATCCGTCCAAAGTCCTCTTGTCTCCTACATAGTAAAGCTCTTGCGATTGTTACGTAAAAGTCACATGCGGCAGAACTGAACACACACACTCACACACACTCTCACTTCGCCGTCAGTTGCTCGCGAGGCGTACGAACCGGCTGCTCAAGAGATACCCGGTTGAATAACAGACCCTCTTCACCTCAACAACGGCCTAACAAGGGGAATCCGTTCTCGTCTCCCATTGGGCGATAGGAGATAAATGGGCGGGGCAAAGTTCTATAAGTGGGAGGGGCTTCGTAGATGCTTACTGGACCAGAGAGGGATTTGTTTTTTATTACGTGTTTTAGTCACCGGATCAAATAGTGAAACGCCATGGAAAATACCTCGTTCCTAAGCAACGCGACGCTTCGTGCGAATGACATCGATATGTCATTCATGAGTCAACTTTCGATATCTCGATTAGCTTCGATATACTACTGAGAAATATTTTGACGAGTATGAACTTCGAATCTAGCTAAGCAAATACGATACTCGACTTGATATTGATAGCAGTATATGATGTGACAATTTTGGTTTTGCTTCCTGGAAACCACTCAAGATCGTAACCTATGTTAGCATTTTTGCTGTCAAGGAGGTCTTACAGGTTACAGTATTGTTGTGGCTCCCAATTAAAAGTGAAGTTGCACACACGTCTGAGCATTACCTGCAACGCAAACAATATCTTTACTTCTGGTGAAATGGGGAGTGGGGGGTGGGGGGACTGACTCCAAATTTATTCGTCGAATATTGTCTAAGAAAATTTGACGTGTGACTATAACTCCAAACGATATTATAAACTGTATTCGCATTTCCATTTATGCGTTGCGATTATATACACATACATCCACTCATCACATCTTCACGTCCTCCAAAATCAAAGTTCAAGAAGACATTGTTGAGTCACGAGTGTCTAGTTGTATACCCAATCCCATGATTGTTGCATTGCACACAAAGTGCACCCAAAGCTGGGAGTTTTGGTATATGTAGCCTTCCCCTGTTTAAATTACACACGGTGATAGTATTATGCAATGTATGAATTGACACAGTTGTTGGCAACACTGCTATCAATCTTGTTAATTAGAACACGTCTTTGTAGTGGCACCTGCCATGGGCCACAGAGAACACTGCATGGCCCACGGCACTGAAACGTCAAAACAATAAAACAGAGTAGGCCTAATTATTGGGGATTGTTTATCACTTTGTCATGTTGAATGTGTGTTGAGCGGTTGAACCAACGAATGCTAACATTTTAATTTCCAGACAAATCAAATAACTAGTCGCTAAAATAAATTGTATCAAAACTGGAAATGTCCCAAATACAGGGTACACAAATTTAATTAACAAAGGAAAAATCAACTATTCACTCGGTAGATAAATTCATCATCCACTTTGTAATTAAAACAAATATATATATACACTTTATACTACTATACACTATATAGAACAGACCTACCTTAAAATGAGTAACATAATTTTTAGTACGCTTTCTTGTTTGTGTTTTGAATATCATCATGTTTAGTAATTTACATATTCTTTCATAGGAATTTTTAGCATTTTTTTTGTTTGAACAAATAGGCCTAATCAGTTATGTTTGTAATAAATTTGCACAAGCTTTTACATTAACAATTTTAAGACAATACTTGCAGATAAAATTTGCTAAGCTTTTCAAGGATGCAGTTACAGGGTAAAGTAAATTCATGTATTTAAGAGTGCGAAAATTTATAAGGGTACATAAGATGGCCATTCTTTTAGTTACAGCAAAAAGTAATATCAACATTATTAATTCAATTGCACAATACTCCATGGCCCATGCTGTTAGCTCATCTGTATATGGTTCGAAATACTCCACACATTCACACGAAATATGTGATGAATGAAATTGGCCGTGACGCATGCATAGAGCGCGCCACCGTCGCCCGGGGCTATAGCCCGTGCCGCGTCTCGATTGCTCAGCGGAGCGTCCCTCAACTAACCCAAACACGCATTGTTACGTCAGTGGCGCCGTATGCTGCGTGTTAAATATTAATTCGAGTCGAATGATCAAAAGTCTTTATCATTGTGCAAGTGTATCGAGGTATCGAGGAGCGCGGTGTGGAAGTCAGCACGGCGACTATTACTTCCGCTAGATTATCGTAGGGGGAGAGGAAGACCCGGAGGATTTCTCCCACGATACGGAGCAAACCCTCGGGCAATGGGCAATATCAATGGGAAAGAAGAACGTAGCTTTTGTTTAGAGGGATTGAAACTTCGAATCGTTGTTACGTGGGTTTATTCTTGATTTAAATACAGAAAGTCCAGGGTTGAAATCCCAGTTCATAACCTTACGAATTGGTCCAGCTGTAATAATACATTATGACGTGTGACTGCTATTGGTGATTGTACTAGCAATGGGGCACAACAAAATAATGTACAATATCCCCCCTTAAAAATCATTTCTGTACGTGTATAATTGAGTGAGATGAAAATAATTTGATGAACATTTAATTGTACTGTATTTATGGCGGAATAGTTTGCATGTACTCAAACATGTACGCTGGATTTCTACATAAAGATTACAAAACCTTGAACAATCAGTGATACAGGTTACTTACTTCAATTGCCTTCAGCCTTATGATGAACAGGGCCGTTTTAACTAATAATGAGAACATAGGCACAAATTTTTAGGTCGCCCCCCCCCCCCCCCCACGCAACTATGGAATCAAAATATCGTTATGTTTATTGTGTACATACGATGCAATGTTTTCTTATTTCACAAATAATGTTTTCTAGGCAATAGCTATAGGGCCTAGTCCTACATTGGACTGGACATGGACCCGAAGTCGCCGAATCGTTTGTACTGCACGCGCTTACGCGCTTTACGTCTTGCGAAACCGCAACGAGTTCTAGAGACCCTAGGTAATTGTAATTTCCAGCCGATTCTACTTTTTCGTTATCACTATGAAACGCTAGCCCTCGTGATGCTAAGAACTCAACTACGGCAACAATGCGACTGATATATCTCGCCAATATTTTATTTCATTTTGACAACTGCACTTTTAATTTAGTATCAATTCTTTGCATTGTTTTGGTTCTAGCTATAAATGTTAGAACAATGAACATATAATTGTTCTGTGTTCTTTGGACGTTTCATGCTCTCGAAACCTATTGCCAGCTTTTTTCCCAATCATTATATCCGTGGGGAGATTGTGACTTTCCACCAAAAAGTTGACAATGGGTGCAAAACACTGTACCTTGGGAGGGCGAGTATGTCACCCAGATGGCGGTACACAACTTCGCCATTGACATTCTCGATGTAACAAGTTTTTATTAAAATATCGATTTTTGTCCGAGTAAGACGAAGTGAACCCGTTAAATCACCGTCAATGTTTTGATTAATGCTGTGTTTAGCAATGTAATCTATGAGTAAATCACCGATTACCCACGTCGCTGGATAACGTTCACTTACGGATTTTTCAGCGACGTTGTGACAGTTTTGATTTAGTAGTAGTTGTAAGTAGAAAGGTTTCGTTAAATCACTTCTTGTGGGGGTTCTGTCCAAATCAATGAAATCATGTACGGGGGATCGCCACAGTCTCACTAGATGAGTTCGGTTTACAATAGGCCAACCTGTGACAATGACATTGCCCTGTGCTCCCTAAGCAATGCTAACGTGGAAACTTTTTCAGCATAGTGTTAAACTCAATTTTTGTAGCAGTCGCGGGGGGCAGAACAAACTGCAAATGAGTGCAAAGTCAGTTTTATGCAATGTTTTGAATTAAAGGGGTATTTAACCGCTAAACTCAAAAATATATTTCATTCAGGCTAACTAGTAATGAATTGTAGCAATTAACAGAAAAATTATTGGGGCCACCATATGACCTCCCAAAAAATTGTCAAACCCTGACATTTTTCGAGCTAGGTCCCATCGGCAAAAAACTCCCTTAAGAAATAACATGGGACGATTTTATGTCCCGTGACCTTGGAGGATTTTGATACAAAAAATATTGGCCATTATTGACGTACTCGACAGCCTTTTCTGTAAATTCTCTATATTTTGTACTGTAAATTTGGGCAAGTAGTTCGGTCAAAATATGCTGATTACCAGATGGGGTGTGATTTTGGAATGCATATTTTTGCGTGTTTGAGGGTATATTTGGGCATAGTTTCAAGACACGATGTTATTAAGGGGCATTTTAGATTGGTACTATGCTCTAGTATCTACGTGGACCAAAAAGAAGCAGGTTAAAGACGATTTAGGAATTTTTCCAAAACACCAATTTCGCCAATTTCTGGATCAAAAAATTAAAAAAATCGTGTTAAATCACAGTTACAAGTTATAATTTTTTGAACGGTCATTTAAGTGTAGTATTGTGCTATAGATCACGTGGTAAAAAATAATTTTTGGGGTTTTTAGCCCCTTTAATCAATCTTGCAATCTCCCAGTCATTAATTCAAATATATTATTTTAATTTGGGCTTACATCACGCTAAAATACTGGGGGCGCAGGCGCCCCCCAGTCTCTTGGCGCCCTAGGCACGTGCCTAGTGTGCCTATTGGGTAATACGGCCCTGATGATGAATGAGAAAGAGAAAAGTGCAAAGTATAGTGGCCTGGGTTAAAGGTATTTAGTTATACGATTTAATATGAATAGGTATTAATAATCGTAAAACGTGTCAAACTCGACTCGAGGCCACAAATATTACTATACCATGCAGTTTCTTCTTACTATAACAGCCGAAAAAAACGTAAAGCTGTCTTACGCATACACATGCACCACTAAATATGGATTAGACAGTTAAATCTTATTTTAAACAAATCAACAAGTGAAATTTGTAATTTTAATGTTTTTTTCGCGATGTGTTTTGTACTTGAATATAAAGTAAACTTGAACGAACCATTGAACAGGTACACTAGTGACTAATTAGAATTAGGCCATTAGAATCAGTTTTGCGATATAGATAATTTATTTTTATCTAGATAAAGATAATTCTCCTAAAAGTTATCTGATAAGATAAAAGATAAATAAAATTATCTAGATAATTTTGTTTAGATAAAAGATAATAATTATTGAGATTGAATTTTTTTAAATATTAGGTTTTCCCCCAAAACAACAGTTTTATTGTCAATCGACTTGACAAGTTGACATGTCTATTTAGAAGAATTGTTAAATATGCGGAACTACGATTAAGATAACATAGACCTAGAAAATCTAAATACTAGTAGAAGGATTTATCATGAAACAATTGTGATTAATTATTATATCTTTGCCTACATTATTATTTATTATTTTATCTAAAAATGTTATCTATAAGCTTAAAAAGCTTATAATAAGATAAACTTTATTTTATCTCGATACTAGAAAAGGATAACACAAAAAAAATTATCTAGATAAGATGAAAGATAACTGTTTTTATCTATACCACACTGATTAGAATGGAGAACACAGAGACTGTTATAACTATTGTAAGATATGCCACGAACTATCGATAGTTTTATAGTCCTGCGCAAGAGGATAAGGTTTCATAGATGATCTAGATTTCCTTTTTTCGTAAAGTTTTCGTAGGTTTCGTCCGAAGGCTGTTTTATAGAAATCCCAGCCAACGACTGAAGGAAACCTAGGAAAAAAATCCAGTCTGGATTGCTGGTGGTAAAATTCGAACCCATGACCTCCGGAATAAGAGTTTCACGCGTTATGCATCGGACGTCACTGTCAGCTATCTTTCCATGTTACCACCCAAGCACAGTGAAATATGAGGTAGAAATGGTGGAGGTGCCGGGTAGGGAGTAAACTGCAGTAAGCACGGCTATTAAATGTAAACGGGTATCGTAATATTTCCTCATGTAAGGATATTTACGATTGTTTTTCCTAGCAAACTTTGGGGCAATGCTGATTAAGGCCCTGTATTACTTATTAATTAACTTCGCTCTACATCTCCCCCCCCCCCCCACACACACACACAAAAAAAATACAAAAGAGCTATAAACACCACTATTTACGCTATCATTTCACGTGTATCCATTATGTGCAATACTTGATCGTATCGAGCTATAGCCATGCTTACTTCAGCATTCTCCGGACCCGGCACCTCCACCATTTACCACACATTTCTATGTGCCTGGGTGCTGGAGCCGGCTTTACACTAGGAAGTTAGAAAAGTGTGTCTTCTATAAAATTGATGGCTACAATGTTTAAATAAACATTACTACTTACACCATCATTTCACGTGTATACCTTATGCGCAGTACTTGATCGTACCGAGCTATAGCCATGTTTACTTCAGCATTCTCCGGACCCGGCACCTCCACCATTTACCACACATTTCTATGTGCCTGGGTGCTGGAGCCGGCTTTACACTAGGAAAGCTAGAAAAGTGTGTATTCTATAATATTGATGGCCACAATGTTTAAATAAACACCACTACTTACTAACACCATCATTTCACGTGTACACCTTATGTGCAGTACTTGATCGTATCGAGCTATAGCCGTGCTTACTTCAGCATTCTCCGGACCCGGCACCTCCACCATTTACCACACATTTCCATGTGCCTGGGTGCTAGAGCCAGCTTTACACTGGGAAGCTAGAAAAGTGTGTATTCTATAATATTGATGGCTACAATGTTTAAATAAACACCACTTCTTACACCATCATTTTACGTGTATACCTTATGTGCAGTACTTGATCGTATCAAGCTATAGCCATGCTTACTTCAGCATTCTCCGGACCCGGCACCTCCACCATTTACCACACATTTCTATGTGCCTGGGTGCTAAGGCCGGCTTTACACTGGGAAGTTAGAAAAGTGTGTCTTCTATAAAATTGATGGCTATAATGTTTAAATAAACACCACTACTTACACCATCATTTCACGTGTATACCTTATGCGCAGTACTTGATCGTATCGAGCTATAGCCATGCTTACTTCAGCATTCTCCGGACCCGGCACCTCCACCATTTACCACACATTTCTATGTGCCTGGGTGCTGGAGCCGGCTTTACACTAGGAAGTTAGAAAAGTGTGTATTCTATAATATTGATGGCTATGTTTAAATAAACACCACTACTTACTAACACCATCATTTCACGTGTACCTTATGTGCAGTACTTGATCGTATCGAGCTATAGCCATGCTTACTTCAGCATTCTCCGGACCCGGCACCTCCACCATTTACCACACATTTCTATGTGCCTGGGTGCTAAGGCCGGCTTTACACTGGGAAGTTAGAAAAGTGTAAGAGAAAAAGTGGAGGGAAAGGGAAACTGTTCGAAGCGTTTACACTGGAAACTCTTAGCGTGGGCGTGGCGTTGTATTCACGGGAAATAGAGAGACCAAAATCGACCAACTCTTTAAGGTCACTTTTCTCTCCCCTTCTCTCTTGTCGAGCAACGTCCGCCAAGTTGGGAGACTTTTTACTTTTTACTCTTCAACGTTTCAGTATGAAGGTACAACTTGAAAAGTCCCATAAGTTACATACTAGGTCTCTTCTTCAGAAAAGTTTCTCTTTCTCTTCACTTTTTATTTTTTACCTTTCGTAATCGTAATGTCTCCTCTTGTAGACCAAAGATATTTACGATTTATTTCCTAACAATCTTTGGGACAATGCTAACTATAAGGGCGGCCCGGGATTACATTTTAATTAATTCGCTCCACATCCTCCAAACGGCACATTTTGTAAATTCATATTTTTAATTTTAGGACCAATCACCAAACCGATTTCAAAACAAAATGTATAATATTTGAAAATTGTATAAATAACGGAAGTGTGTACCGGTTTTAAAACAAATCCTTAACCAACAGGTAAACATATAGCTCGATACGATCAAGTACTGCACATAAGGTACACACGTGAAATTTCGTAGTTTTTATTCCCAGTGTAAAGCCGGCTTTAGCACCCAGGTACATGGAAATGTGTGGTAAATGGTGGAGGTGCCGGGTCCGGAGAATGCTGAAGTAAGCATGGCTATAGCTCGATACGATCAAGTACTGCACATAAGGTGTACACGTGAAATGATGGTGTAAGTAGTGGTGTTAATTTAAACATTGTGGCCATCAATATTATAGAATACACACTTTTCTAGCTTCCCAGTGTAAAGCCGGCTTTAGCACCCAGGCACATAGAAATGTGTGGTAAATGGTGGAGGTGCCGGGTCCGGAGAATGCTGAAGTAAGCATGGCTATAGCTTGATACGATCAAGTACTGCACATAAGGTGTACACGTGAAATGATGGTGTAAGTAGTGGTGTTTATTTAAACATTGCAGCCATCAATATTATAGAATACACACTTTTTTAAGTTCCCAGTGTAAAGCTGGCTTTAGCACCCAGGCACATAGAAATGTGTGGTAAATGGTGGAGGTGCCAGGTCCGGAGAATGCTGAAGTAAGCATGGCTATAGCTTGATACGATCAAGTACTGCACATAAGGTATACACGTGAAATGATGGTGTAAGTAGTGGTGTTTATTTAAACATTGCAACCATCAATATTATAGAATACACACTTTTCTAACTTCCCAGTGTAAAGCTGGCTTTAGCACCAAGGCAGATAGAAATGTGTGGTAAATGGTGGAGGTGCCGGGTCCGGAGAATGCTGAAGTAAGCATGGCTATAGCTCGGTACGATCAAGTACTGCACATAAGGTACACGTGAAATGATGGTGTTAGTAAGTAGTGGTGTTTATTTAAACATTGTATTTATTTATATTTATTTATTATTTATTTATCGTCTATCCTATTCAGTTATAAAAACTGATTTACAAAGGAGGACAACTAAATAAATCTAATTACATAGATGCATAAACTACAATAAACAACATTTAAGTACATATTTGAAATAGTAGCATTACAACAACAATGCAAATAAACACAACAATTTTGCTAACAAATGAAAATAATATAATATGTATTTAATTAATGAATCAACTATAAAAATGGGTGGGGAATGAAAAGAAAAGAAAAAAGGGAAAAAGGGGAAAAAAGGAAAAAAGGAAAAAGGAAGAAAAAAAGGAAAATAGAAAGAGGAAAATAAACATTAAAAAAGAAAAACGAAAAGAAAAAAACTGATTTATTAGACGATCCTACTCAAACGAATATAAGGTTTGCCAAAAATCAGGAACAGCAAATCAGGGAGTATTATCAAAAAACTTTCGCGGAAGAAACCACCGAACGCGAATCATTATTCTTGTGTTCAATCTTCATTTTTGTGTTCAAATCTTGATAACAGTTTAGTCAAAAAATCTTGACTCTAATATATAATTATATCAGATATATAATTATTTAAAATTGTTCATGTCAAAAACTGATCACAGCAATGATACAGGACACCTTACTCAAGTTGCAAGCTCCATCAGTGGGCGGTAACCAGACAATCTAGGCAGAAAAATATAATTGAAAATACAATGATTATATCATAATCAAAGCAATAATGAACAAACAAAGAGAAAAGCAAAATCATAAATAAAAACTCATGAAGGTAAATTAACATTACACAAATACACAGACAATAACCTACAAATAAATAGTAAAAAATCAATTCTTTGCTCTTTGATTCATTATCATTGCTTCAATTTTACTTTTAAATTGTACAATTCCTAGATCAGTAAACTGGCTTCTAATATCATAAGAAATTGAATTCCAATAGGATACGCCTCTGTACATAAATGACTTTCTAAATACTTCAGAATTTAATCGAGGAACTTCTAAGGAGTTTATTAAAGTGGAATTTCTATAACGATCAACAATTTTAAAAATATTGGGTAGAATAACTAAAAACATATCTTTCAATACTTTTTATGTATTTACCAGCACGTGAAACACACACACAATCGTGAAACAATCAGACTGCAAATCTTGGCTCAAGGGAAATGAATCAAATAGATGGTCAATTCTCTTCTGGAGTACAACATACTCAGTAGAAGGTCTTACTGCCCAAACCACTAAGCAATAATCAATAACAGAGTGAATATAAGAATCTACAAGTAACCTCATCATTCTCTCAGTTACAAACCTCTTCATTCTATTTGCTGATGATACTTTATTACACACATATTCATAATGTTTCTTAAAATTTAAATTACAATCTAAGAAAACTCCAAGATATTTAAATTCATACACTCTAGAAATTAACTTACCATTACAATTCAACGTCAAATGAATATCATTCATGCTTCTATCATTAGCCATATGAAAAATCATAAAATTTGTTTTGCTATTTATTTATTTATTTATTTATTTAACGTCTATCCTATAATTAATATCAAGTTCCTGAGTTTTAATCCATCCTCTTTAGAACTTCTTGAAGACGTCTTACGATCTCTTCGACATCCACACCTTCTAAACAAAAGACCAAGTCATCAGCATATAAGATATAATTGATTCCTCCCATTATAGTAGATATATCATCTATATATAGCCATCAATATTATAGAATACACACTTTTCTTAAGCCGAAACCAAGTTAAAACTTTTATTCCGTTAAACTATAAAGGCAAAATTAGTTTCATAGATTTTATTCCCTGCAGTGTAAAGCCGGCTTTACCATCAAGGCAGATAGAAATGTGTGGTAAATGGTGGAGGTGCCGGGTCCGGAGAATGCTGAAGTAAGCATGGCTTTAGCTCGGTACGATCAAGTACAGCACATACGGTATACACGTGAAATGATGGTGTAAGTAAGTAGTGGTGTTTATTTAAACATTGTAGCCATCAATATAGAATACACACTTTTCTAACTTCCTAGTATAAAGCCGGCCTTAGCACCCAGGAACATAGAAATGTGTAGTAAATGGTGGAGGTGCCGGGTCCGGAGAATGCTGAAGTAAGCATGGCTATAGCTCGATACGATCAAGTACTGCACATAAGGTGTACACGTGAAATGATGGTGTGAGTAGTGGTGTTTATTTAAACATTGAAGCCATCAATATTGTAGAATACACACTTTTCTTTAGCTGAAACCAAGTTAAAACTTTTATCCCTTTGAAGTATAAAGTCAAAAATATTTTCGTAGTTTTTAGTCCCAGTGTAAAGCCGGCTTTAGCACCCAGGCACATAGAAATGTGTGGTAAATGGTGGAGGTGCCGGGTCCAGAGAATGCTGAAGTGAGCATGGCTATAGCTTGATACGATCAAGTACTACACATAAGATATACACGTGAAATGACGGTGTAAGTAGTGGTGATTATTTAAACATTGTAGCCATCAATATTATAGAATACACACTGTTCTTACTTCCCAGTGTAAAGCCGGCTTTAGCACCCAGGCACATAGAAATGTGTGGTAAATGGTGGAGGTGCCGGGTCCGGAGAATGCTGAAGTAAGCATGGCTATAGCTTGATACGATCAAGTACTGCACACAAGGTATACACGTGAAATGATGGTGTAAGTAGTGGTGTTTATTTAAACATTGCAACCATCAATATTATAGAATACACACTTTTCTAACTTCCCAGTGTAAAGCTGGCTTTAGCACCCAGGCACATAGAAATGTGTGGTAAATGGTGGAGGTGCCGGGTCCGGAGAATGCTGAAGTAAGCATGGCTATAGCTCGGTACGATCAAGTACTGCACATAAGGTATACACGTGAAATGATGGTGTAAGTAGTAATGTTTATTTAAACATTGTAGCCATCAATTTTATAGAAGACACACTTTTCTAACTTCCTAGTGTAAAGCCGGCTCCAACACCCAGGCACATAGAAATGTGTGGTAAATGGTGGAGGTGCCGGGTCCAGAGAATGCTGAAGTAAGCATGGCTATAGCTCGGTACGATCAAGTACTGCACATAAGGTATACACGTAAAAAAGATGGTGTAAGTAAGTAGTGGTGTTTATTTATACATTGTGGCCATCAATATAGAATACACACTTTTCTAACTTCCCAGTGTAAAGCCGGCTCCACACCCAGGCACATAGAAATGTGTGGTAAATGGTGGAGGTGCCGGGTCCGGAGAATGCTGAAGTAAGCATGGCTATAGCTCGGTACGATCAAGTACTGCACATAAGGTATACACGTGAAATGATGGTGTTAGTAAGTAGTGGTGTTAATTTATACATTGTGTGGCCATCAATATAGAATACACACTGTTCTAACTTCCCAGTGTAAAGCCGGCTTTAGCACCCAGGCACATAGAAATGTGTGGTAAATGGTGGAGGTGCCAGGTCCGCAGAATGCTGAAGTAAGCATGGCTATAGCTTGGTACAATCAAGTACTGCACATAAGGTACATACGTGAAATGATGGTGTCAGTAACTCAGTAAGTAGTGGTGTTTATTTAAACACTGCTAGCCATCAATATTATAAAATACACACTTTTCTTAAGCTAAAACCAAGCTTAAACCTTAATCCCGTTAAAGTATGGAGACAAAATTATTTTCGTAGTTTTTATTCCCAGTGTAAAGCCGGCTTTAGCACCCAGGTACATGGAAATGTGTGGTAAATGGTGGAGGTGCCGGGTCCGGAGAATGCTGAAGTAAGCATGGCTATAGCTCGGTACGATCAAGTACTGACTGCACATAAGGTATACACGTGAAATGATAGTGTCAGTAAGTAGTGGTGTTTATTTAAACGCTGTAGCCATTTATATTATAGAATACACACTTTTCTTAAGCTAAAACCAAGCTTAAACTTTAATCCCGTCAAAGTATAGAGGCAAAATTATTTTCGTAGTTTTTATTCCCAGTGTAAAGCTGGCTTTAGCACCCAGGCACATAGAAATGTGTGGTAAATGGTGGAGGTGCCGGGTCCGGAGAATGCTGAAGTAAGCATGGCTATAGCTTGATACGATCAAGTACTGCACACAAGGTATACACGTGAAATGATGGTGTAAAAGTAGTGGTGTTTATTTAAACATTGCGGCCATCAATATAGAATACACACTTTTCTAACTTCCCAGTGTAAAGCCGGCTTTAGCACCCAGGCACATAGAAATGTGTGGTAAATGGTGGAGGTGCCAGGTCCGGAGAATGCTGAAGTAAGCATGGCTATAGCTCGATACGATCAAGTACTGCACATAAGGTGTACACGTGAAATGATGGTGTAAGTTGGTGTGTTTATTTAAACATTGCTGCCATCAATATTATAAAATACACACTTTTCTTAAGCTAAAACCAAGCTTAAACTTTAATCCCGTTAAAGTATGGAGACAAAATTATTTTCGTAGTTTTTATTCCCAGTGTAAAGCCGGCTTTAGCCCCAGGAACATAGAAATGTGTGGTAAATGGTGGAGGTGCCGGGTCCGGAGAATGCTGAAGTAAGCATGGCTATAGCTTGATACGATCAAGTACTGCACATAAGGTATACACGTGAAATGATGTCAGTAAGTAGTGGTGTTTATTTAAACGCTGTAGCCGGTTATATTATAGAATACACACTTTTCTTAAGCTAAAACCAAGCTTAAACTTTTATCCCGTCAAAGTATAGAGGCAAAATTATTTTTGTAGTTTTTATTCCCAGTGTAAAGCCGGCTTTAGCACCCAGGCACATAGAAATGTGTGGTAAATGGTGGAGGTGCCGGGTCCGGAGAATGCTGAAGTAAGCATGGCTATAGCTTGATACGATCAAGTACTGCACATAAGGTATACACGTGAAATGATGGTGTAAGTTGGTGTGTTTATTTAAACATTGCTGCCATCAATATTGTAGAATACACACTTTTCTTTAGCTGAAACCAAGTTAAAACTTTTATCCCTTTGAAGTATAAAGTCAAAAATATTTTCGTAGTTTTTATTAAGAAGGTGCTTGAGTTCAAAAAGTTTTACAATGTCAACTGATGGGGCCGTGGCCTTGAGAAAATGGTATTTTGTGGACTGTATAATTGAATTTAGCAACTGAACTTACCCTAAGATGTAGTGCGGGTGTGAAATGAAGTTCAGAGCAGGGTAAGCGTGGTGACGTAGTTGGTGAGCACACCACGTAACAGATAGGAAAGAATTAAAGAGCTCGAGCTTGGAAGGAAATAGAATGAAGTAAGAAAATGTGCCTGGAAGGCATCGAACCCAAGACTGCAGTATGAACTGGATGGCGAACGAACTGTGAGCTTGAGTGTGGACTGGAAGTCGGGCGAACTTTAGAACGGAGATGAACTGGTGCACTGTACACTTCGCACTGAATATGACTGAGAATCGAAGATTGATTTGCTCTCGGAGCAGCCAAGAGCACAGACTTCACCCTGTGAAGGTAGACGGGCAACAACTGACTCGCGAGGTCTAATCGCGAGAGAAGAGATGACAGAAAAACTAGTCAAGAAGAGGGGAAAAGAGGGGTAACCAGGGTGAATCAGATCACAACGAGAAATACAAGAGATGATACGCGAAAATATAAACAAACCTAGAAACTATACTATTCTAAACAAGAACATCGGCGTGAACATATACCGCCCACCAAAAAATGAAAGGAAATCATTTTTTTAAACTAGAACCAAGAACAACAAGAAAACTAACAATATAAAACGAAGGAAAACGATACGAGCATCTCTCTTGGCAGTTAAGCACAAGGGAGGGTTACCAGTTTATTAACTGGTCGGGTAAGAACGCCAGACGCCGAACGAACGGAGGCGACGCGGGGAACACCATCTCGACCAGGAAAGAGAGCTTCCACTCGCCCGATCGGCCAAGAGAGGGGGCTGGAAGTGGCCGAGAAAGAAAAAACGATGTCTCCAACTTTGAGATCGGGGCTCCCACGAACCCACTTGTTGCGTTGCATCAGTGTGTGGAGGTATTCGGTTGCCCAACGGTGCCAGAAGGATTGGTGAATTTGCTGAATACGGTGCCACCGAGCTAAGGGCTTGATGTTTTCAACCAACAGGTGTTCGGGGGGAGAAAGCAGGGGAGTAGCGATCAAAAAAGGGCCAGGACTGAGGTAATCGACACCTTCAGCTGGATCTTCTGAGGAGGCGCATAAAGGACGACTTTTGAGCACGGCTTCAATGCGGGCGAACAACGTAGCGTACTCCTCATGAGTGAGGGAGGTGTCTCCGATGAGACGGTACAAGAGTGATTTCGCAGACTTTACTACTGCCTCCCAAAGGCCGCCGAAATTGGGAGCATACGGAGGGTTGAAGTGCCATTGGACACGACGGGAAGCGAGAGAAGTAAAGATCGGCTCTTTAGAGAGTGAAAGAGAGTCGTGGACTTCACGCAGCTGTCTAGCAGCTCCCACATAGTTCCTCCCACAGTCGGAATAGATGTGGGAGGGAAGACCTCTCCTCGAGAGAAAGCGATCGAAGCAGGCCAGGAAGGCTTCAGTGGACAGCTCAGAAACCATCTCCAGATGAACTGCCTTGGTGGCCATACACACGAAGATGCAGAGATAACCTTTGGTGAGAGGTGCGTTCCGGCGAGTGCTGGTTTTCACCAAAAGGCCCGCAAAATCGGTCCCGACATGGGAGAAAACTCTAGAGCTTTTCACCCGGGGCGCGGGAAGATCGGCCATCGGAGGTTGGAGAGGCTTGGCACGAAATTTATGACAGGTGAGACAACGATGGATTCGTTGCCGAAGCAGACCGCGCAAGGACATGATCCAGTAGGATTGCTGGATCAATGCCTGAACGGTTCGGGGACCAGAATGTAATGAAACCTTATGGTAATGATCGCAGATCAGGAGCGATAAGTGTGCTTCCTTGGGGAGAAGGAGAGGATGACGAGCGTCTTCGTTAAGAGAAGAATGACGCAATCGTCCGCCCACCCTGAGAAAACCGGAGGGGTCGACAAACGGCGGAGAGAGGCGAGCCGGGATGACAGAGGTTGATCTCGCGAAAGTTGGCGGAACTCCAAGGAGTAGTAATGATGCTGGGTGAGTCGTATGAAGAGATCTAGAGCATCCTTCAGCTCTGGGGGTCCCACGGGACCACGGGGGGGAGGTGCTTTGAATGCTTCGCAAGAAGGAGTCGAGCGAAGCGGAAAACCCAGGCAAACACACGTTGAGCTTTGAGGAGACTGGAAAACTTCTGAAAGTTCTCCAAGAGAGGGTCCGGGTCTTCAGCGCGAGCGACGAGAGTGACCGCGGGCTTCAGATCGAGGAGCTCAGAATCGGAAGCCAATGAAAGTTGGGGTCGAGGCCATTGCTCAGGAGCAGAGCCGAGGAAACCAGGTCCAGAAAGCCACAGAGATTGTTCAAGAAGCTGAACCGGGGATAAGCCTCGAGAGGCGCAGTCTGCGGGATTTTCCTCAGAACGCACGTGGGCCCAGTCAGTGGGTGACGTGCTCTCGAGTACTTCAACGACGCGAGTAGCAACGAAAGTCTTGAGTCGATGAGGAGGGGTGGAAAACCACGCGAGAACGATCTGCGAGTCGGTGAAGAGATGGACCGAGTTTATGTCGAGAGGGGCAAGCGAAGGCAAAGTAGCGAGGAGCAACCGAGAGAGAAGGAGAGCAGCTGAAAGCTCTAGCTTCGGAATCGTCAAGGGTTTGACGGGGGCAACTTTGCTTTTCGCGCGCACGAGACTGACGTGAGGAATGGAGGAACTAGTCTGCGAGTGCAAATACAGCACAGCAGCGTAGGCCTTTTCCGAGGCGTCACAGAAGCCGACGACACAATGAGAGTGCGAGGCGCGGGGAAAGGCGCGCGGGACTTGGAAGTTGGTGAGCTGATGAACTTCAGCAACGACCGAGAGCCAGCGTTCGGAAAGCAGCTCGGGCAGCACATCATCCCACTGTACCTGAGAGAACCATAGCTGTTGAAGAAATATCTTCATCCAGCAGACGAAGGGGGTGAGAAAGCCTAAAGGGTCGAAGATGCGTGCGATGTATGACAACGCTGTCCTCTTAGTGACGATCCCTTTGAACGGCATGGTGTGAAAAGAGAAGTTGTCCGAGAAGGAGTTCCACAGCAGACCCAGGATCTTGATTCCTCCTTCTTCTTCACTGGAGAAGACGAGGGGAGTTTCAAGATGGTCCTCGGGAAGAGCGTTCAAAGCAACCGGATTGTTGCTTGCCCACTTGCGGAGCTCAAACCCACCACAAGCGGTGAGAGCTTGAAGCTGACTTTGGAGCGCGAGAGCTTCAGAAAGAGTTTCTGCGCCAGACACGATGTCGTCAACATAGGTATGCGAGACGAGGGCATGAGCAGCCAGAGGGAACTGTTCCCCCTCATCTTGAACCAGTTGTTGCAGCACTCGTTGGGCTTGAAAAGCCGAGGGAGTCAGCCCGTAAGTGACAGTGTTCAGCTCGTATTCCACAACGGGGGAGCTGAGAGAGGGGCGCCAGTAAATGTGTTGGAAAACACGATCTGAGGGATTGACGAGGATCTGGCGGTACATTTGGCGAATGTCCGCGCAGATGGCAATAGTGTGCGTTCGGAACGAGGTGATAACGCACGGGAGGTCACGTTGGAGTTTCGGACCGCTGAGGAGCAGCTGGTTAAGAGACACGCCCTTCTCGTCCGGAGAAGAGGCGTTGAAGACAACTCGCATCTTGGTGCTGGAGCTGGTGAGCTTGCGAACGCAATGATGCGGGATGACGTAGTTAGCAGGAGCAGAGGCAGGTTGCATGTGCTGCAGCTGCTCATAGTCGCGCATGAACGTTTGATAAGAGTCATGGAGCTCGGGATTCCGTTGCAGGCGTCGCTCCAAACTAAGGTAGCATTGGAGTGCGACCTCACGATTACGCCCGAGAGGAGGACGAGATGGCTTAAACGGGAGAGCCACAGAGTAACGCCCACATGAGTCGCGGGAGTGAGACTCGAGAAAGTGACGTTCACAAAACTGATCCTCAGGATCCACTTCCGGAGGGCGAGGAGTTTCTTCCGTCTCCCAAAAGAGGCGCAAGTTGCGCTCGAGGGTCGAGGAGCAGGCGAAGAGAGACACAGGAGGGTCGGAAGACGTTACTAAAGAGCGAGTTGGGCCCAGGACTATCCAGCCGAACATGGTGTTGATGGCCGTAGGGTTGTGTCCACGGACCTGCTCACCGGCTCTATTAAGAATCTCTGGATAGAGGTCGGCGCCAAGTAGAAAGTCTACTTGATCAGGCATGTGAAAACGATCATCAGCAAGATACATGCACGGAAGCGTTCGAACACTTCGCGTGCGACTTGAGAAGTCGGGAGGTGACTGGTGATGGTCGGTAAAACCAGAGCCTCAACATGGAGAGTACGGTTGGGAGAGAGGCGGGAAGCGATAGTGCAGCGCACGTTGCCGCGAGCAGAGGCGGCAGCAAGACCTATGCCTGACAGATCGGAGCGGCAGGGCTGCATCTTCAGGCCTAGCTTCCTCACCAACGACTGAGAGATGGTGGAGACCTGAGAGCCAGGGTCCACCACCGCGCGAAAGGGTTGAAGGTGACCAAGAGAATCCCGAATGAGCGCGCGCACGGTACCCAGCAACACTGTGGGTTGACTATCTCGGGTATCGCGATAGTGGCACGAGAGTACTCGGTTCGAAGAACGGCACTGGGAGGTGAAGAGCTGACGTCAAGAGATGATGATTGGACGTCCCGAGAGAGAGGGGCATTGCCCGGAGAGTTGCCGTGGGGTACAGCAACGGTTGTCGAATGCAACATGGAGTGGTGACGATTGCTGCCACAAGTATTGCAGACACTCTTCGAAGTGCATTGATTTTTCAAGTGCGAGCCTAAGCAATTGAAGCATCGCTGCAGGTGTCGCAAACGTGCGGTACTTGTCATCAAGAGATTGTTTGCGAAAGACCTCGCATTGATAGAGGGTGTGAGGTGCTTTGCAAACAGGGCAAGAATGTTGCTTAATACTAGGTCGCGTGGTGTCAGAGGGCACGCGCCAGGAGGCAGAGGGGGGAGCGGTTTCTTGAGCCGCGAGAAGAGAATTAATCCTTTGAGGAGATTTGACACAACTAGTCGGTTGTTTGCCTACCGCGCACAACTCAAGAGTACGAGACTGCTCTTCAATGAAGCCAATAACGGAGCTGTACGTCGGTGTCGTGTGCGAGGAGTGTTTAATCTCGAAAGCTTTACGAGTCGACGGGTCAAGGTTGGCCAACGTGAGCGAGAGTAACAAGAAATCACCCAAGTCGGGTAATTCTAAGGATTTCAGAGCATCGACAGAATTCCTGTGTACTGCGAGGAAACTTTGCAAACCTGCGTGAGATGCGGATTTCAAAGGTGTGAAATCTAAAATCCTTTGAACGTACAGACTGGCTAACAAACCGACTGTTCTGATATCGAGATACCAAAGCTTGAAAAGCGAGCGGATAGCCTTCGTTGGAGATTTGACAACCAGATATTGTAGCTAGTGCAGCATCAGATAAAGAGGTTTTCAAATAATGAAAATTTCTGAACATTGTTGAGAGATTCATTTTCGTCAATTAGAGATTTAAAAAGTGAATAGAATTCTGGCCAACGAGAAATATCTCTGAGAACGTAGGAAGATCAATGGTAGGCAACGTGATTGAAGATTTGGCTATCGTCGTTTGAGCACACAGCTGCAGCTGCAGTTATGGACTGGCTTTGATCGAGTTTTTTGGCGGCAAGAAACCTAGATTGAGCTGCATACAACACTGTTTCGAAAGAGTCGTATACCTTATCCACCTCAATGGGCTTAGCAGGCGCAGTAACTTGGGCATTTAAGTCAGCGATTGCCAATTGAATTTCTTGAAAATTCGATTTCAATGTAGACAAATCTTCGAACCGAGGTCTGACCGAGTCAACCTCTTCAGGTTTGAGATTTGCGAAAGCATTGTAAGTTCGCTGGACGGAGGCAAAAACGAGTTCACGTCTATTTACGAGCTTCTTCTGTTCCAACAGAAGTTGTTCAGCCATTGTGAACAAGAAAATACAATAACAACAATTTTACAAGAAAGAAAGAGAAAAAACGAGCGAGAAATACGTAAACAATGTTACCCTTGTAACTAGACGTACATCAAAAAGAGGGATCAATGACCTGATGTCATAACTGAGCGAAAATATTACGTAATAAATCGTAAACACGGACGAGAAAATAGTAATGCGCCGAGGAGACGAATGACGTGTCACTACAATGAGAGTGCGCGTGTGATTGCGCGCGACGAGAAGAGATCGAGAAAATTTCACTAAGACATGATTAGTGACGAGAATATAGCTTGCATAATAAAACTGAATTATGCAAAGCATACAACAAACAAGAAAAGACAGATCGATACAATTTAATTAGAATTCCCGTGATTATCACGGACAAACGAGAGAACAATGGTTCACACGCCAGAGAGAGCGAATGTGAACCATAATGCGTACATCATAACGAGAAATGAACATGGGGCGTCTAAGCCGGAATGAACAGGATAGCACAGTGCAAACGAGAAGGATTACCAAAAGATGATTGAAACTGATAATATCTCGGCTCGGAGGACCAAAACTTGATGGGGCCGTGGCCTTGAGAAAATGGTAATTTTGTGGACTGTATAATTGAATTTAGCAACTGAACTTACCCTAAGATGTAGTGCGGGTGTGAAATGAAGTTCAGAGCAGGGTAAGCGTTTAGACGTAGTTGGTGAGCACACCACGTAACAGATAGGAAAGAATTAAAGAGCTCGAGCTTGGAAGGAAATAGAATGAAGTAAGAAAATGTGCCTGGAAGGCATCGAACCCAAGACTGCAGTATGAACTGGATGGCGAACGAACTGTGAGCTTGAGTGTGGACTGGAAGTCGGGCGAACTTTAGAACGGAGATGAACTGGTGCACTGTACACTTCGCACTGAAATGACTGAGAATCGAAGATTGATTTGCTCTCGGAGCAGCCAAGAGCACAGACTTCACCCTGTGAAGGTAGACGGGCAACAACTGACTCGCGAGGTCTAATCGCGAGAGAAGAGATGACAGAAAAAACTAGTCAAGAAGAGGGGAAAAGAGGGGTAACCAGGTGAATCAGATCACAACGAGAAATACAAGAGATGATACGCGAAAATATAAACAAACCTAGAAACTATACTATTCTAAACAAGAACATCGGCGTGAACATCAACATTTGAAACAATGTGAGTCATTTCAGAGAGATATTCAAAAGATATAGGGAACTAACAGCATTTAATAGGTCTGAACCAATAACTTTTTTTGGCATGAACCGAAAACCGAAACGAGACACAATATTGTTTTATTTTGGTTATCTGACATTTTTTTATTTTGTTCAGAACATTGGTTCAAGAAAGTTATTTTGACAATTCGAAATCAAATGCGAATCTTTAAATTTTATTCCGATAGTTGTACACTTAGAACAATAATACATTGATGTGTTTTCACATAAAAATACCTTGTATATTTTAATATATATTGCTCACATTGTTTGTTTCGGCATCTTACTTAATATTGTTCCCGAACCAGCTCAAATTCTGAACCAATATTTTTCGGTCTAATCAACGAACAGAAATTGGTATCCAAAACGAAAACTATACAAAATTTGAAATAATTACGGCTATGCTCTCGTACAGACATACTCAATATTATACTAACTGAACATGAGGTTCTGCCAACTATTTAGTGGTAGTTTCTAGCTAGACACACAATTCGGATCCAAGGCCTAATGAGCATTGAAGTCAGTGGCTCCGCAAGAGTGCAGTATGAAGTGCCTCTTGTCACCATGATTACTGATCAAGATGGGGGGATGGGGGGACAGTTAAGGCGACACAGATTAAGGAAACTCGAGAATTAAGCTCGGTTCTGTACAATACAATCAAACAGTAAATTGCACTTGTTACAAAACTCCCCTTGTAACGTTGAACACCGAGGGACTTTCCTTTGACACAAAGCAATAAAATCAAATTCGTGTAGCCAACAAAAGCGTTAATACACGAAAACTGTTGCATTTTTTAAGCATAAGTGACGAATAAAAATGTGCACATTTTCATTTATTGACTCAAAATGAATTATCATACCGATGGGGTTTGCACTCGATATTATTGTTTAAACCATCAAATTAATAACCTTAATTGATTGATATCTACTGCCCTGTTTACATGAAAGTGTAAGAACGATGGGCTTACGTTGTTACAAATAAGTGTTGCAAGTCGCTAAGGTTGTTAGACGACAGGAGGTATAGGAGATGTGATCTAGTTTTCTTGGCGCCATCAATTAACATCATAACAGTTAAAAAGTTATAAAATATAAAAGTTATAGGAAGAAGTATCAATCTCTCTGTGGCATTACCCACAATACAACAATACAAACCTATGAGAATGTTGTTATGGCAACGGTCGCGGGTAGGATCGATATGACCTCGCCACCTCGCACCTCCATCATCCTCGCGCGGAGAGCAAGCACAAGGCAAGGCACAATACCTCGCATTCGAGTCGATTTGAAATCGTCCGTTTTATCATGGGATAATGCTCAACATATGAGATTATTTATCTTACAAATTTGCTTTATGTTGATCAACATAGGATATTCGTTGTCCCGTATAGAACGAAGAATTAGCAACAGAAAAATCGTATGATTTTTTTTTTAATCGTAAAAATTTGATTTTCAAAAGATTTGATTTTTTTAAATTGTAATTAAAAACTGTGGCCATGGTCTAAGTTGAGAGATTTCGAAAGGTGTCATAGAGATTGCAGAATGGACATTTGAGAAACCATTTGTAAGGTATAGAGAATTGGAACGAAGTAAAAAAAGAATCCTATTTTCTTAGGAAAGTCTAATTGAAATTATCGTTACGCTCACTACGTTTATCCCCTTATCAAATAATTTAGGTTCGTCCACACTACAAAATTGAATAACTATACAAGTTTTAAACTTTAAACATAAGACATAACCGCATAAGAAAAGAGTTACTGATAAGGAAAAAAACCTGTACATAATATGTTAGTACAGAAAACCCACGCAAAAAACATGACACAACATGTTGTGATATGTTGATTGTATCGACAATATCTGGTCTCCATGCAACTTATGCAATATCGTCTGAGAGCCTATACGCGCAGATGAAGTAGCAGCTATATGAGGATGAGCAAGTCTAGATGTATAGAGGAACGAGTGGGCGCCGGATGCGCACACTGCACAGTACTTCATACCAACCACCGCTGTGAAAATTACAGGATAATTTCAGTGGCAGAATCGCGCGGTTGACAAAGCATAATCACCCTAATCATGTCTCAAGTCGCACCGCGTGGTGTCGCGTGTGCGTGTGCGTGCGCTTTCGTGTATTGATGGTTGATTAATGTTGATTATGTGAGCGCGATGTATTCAGTCACTATCTTGCTCACACTACACATTGATTTCTCATTGAAAAGATTTCTTTTGATTTATGACAGTGACACAAATATGGCTTTTCTTTCGATTCAACACATTTTTTATGAATTGCTATATTAATTTGAAAACGATTGCATGTATTTCCGCAAAGATTTTTTTTGACAACTATATTATGGAACGAATCTCCTTAAGCATCACTTTCATGTCCGTTCGTTCGTACGTCAGCTTGCGTGTCACGTCACGTCTCTAGATAAAAACCAAACACGACCTTCGGTTGAAATACTTTTTTTTTATTGAATTTGCTCTTCAACAACAAGGATAGAGAGAATATTCTTAGGACTTTAAAAAATGCAATTTTCGTACTCGGCACCTCCACCAAAAATGTCATGAGATAATTTTGATTTGTGTTTTCTTTGACAGTCTTTAGTCGGGGTAAAAGGTTCGCTTCCTATTTTGGGTACGACCGTATACATACCTGTTTTCAAATAATAATGTACATTTTTTTAAGCTTGGTGTAGAGACTTCAAATCTATGTAACCACTACGCTAATCCACAAAGCAATTAATATAAGTATCATGAAACTAATGGATTACTAAATTTATTATTGACGTGTGTTTATGAAAATGTACACCCGACGTCAGAAGTAAATCATGGGGTCTCATTGTATCGACAATACCCAGCCCTTGATTTACTTCTGACGCCGGGTTTACATAAGTTTAAGTAAATAGTATTATAATAATTATTTATAAGGTATCCACTTTAAAAAAAATAAATTATAAAGCATTCTTCGACAGACCTCCACAATCTCCGCACGAGCCCAATGTGGTCACCCTTCGTCATGCAGCAATGAGGAGTAATTTGATCTCAGTGACAGACTAAATTACAGATGTTTATTGTTCAAAAAATGAACATGAATATCATGATTTCTGAGATCCCTCCCGTAAGAACAAGTCAATTGAGGCATTGAGCCACATCTCAGACGCGGAAAGGGGGTTGCCCACCCCTCAACGAGGCGTAATTGGTGCGAGCCTCCCCCTCATCACACGGCCCTTGTCCGCAACCCCACACGACTCAGTTAAAACCAGGAGCTAGCCTTAGTCGACGTAATCCTATCATCTGCTCGAGTAACCCTTGCCTGGCCCCACTTGCCTCGCAGCCCTCTCGGATGGAAATGTTTTATTGAACTTATTTGACAGAGTCTTGTCGTGAATTGCACAAGAAAGGCTGTGGTTTCGACGCCGTATCATCATTACGTTATAGGAATGGGGAGGGGGGGGGATATTGGCCCTGTATAAGGAGCAACCATCACGAGGGGTCTGGGGCCAAATCCCAGTCACTAGGGCGAGTCATTCTCTGTGCAGGTGCTGAAATATATATCCGGGGAAAAACTAAAAGCCAGAAAATATAATCATTTTTGTTTGGAGTTTAGAAGTTTGGAATTTCAGATTATTTATATTTTGAAGAAAATTTTATGTTTTTAGAACATGGATGAAATTTTCTTTGATTGTGTGATTGAATTATTGTTGTTTATCTCTTTAGTTTTCCCATTGGTTTATAGATTAGAGAAATGCATTAAAAATTAAAATAACAAGTGCAGAAAGAATAGGCCTAAGAGACAAGACAATACAGTTACTTTTCTATGAACATTGATTGAAATAAAATGTCAGCGATTATATATACACACACACATGCATACATTTACTACAAACTCACAAATTTCTCTGATTTCTTAGCCACTCTTCTAGCAAAAGCAGTTTCTAATCCCTCTGTATACCGAATTTCGCATTTATATTTCAAATGGTGCGAGTTGGAGTAATTTCTTCAATATATTATACACTCCCATTTAAATCACCCCTCATTAACCTAATTTTAATTACAAATTTGTAATGTTGTCAACTACTACTATAACAAATAATCACCACAACAAAGACTTAAGTACTTACTACTATAACAAGTAATAAACAGTGTATTCTTGTTTGGTGGTTTCCTGTACCAACATGAGCTACGCCCTCATGCCCCCGGGCAAGCCAATGCGTTAGTCTCGGCGTGTCTGCCTTCTGTTTCAGGTACTCGATACTTCCGAGAGATCTATAGCTGCACTAAAACAATAACTCGATCAGAGTTTGTAGATGTTTGCTGCAGATAGCGAGCACGTGGGCCGCATGTGGCCGGGGACCACAGTTTGCCAACCATCAGCGACATATTCTCTCCTTCCTATGTAGATTGAGTTATCTGTGGGTAATTATTTTACAGTGTGTACTTTAATTGAAGTATTCAATGTCATTCATTGCTCCAATCAGGCACGTGTGTGGCCACGTGGCTTGCGCGTGTACACGTGGGTGGGGGTGTTTATCCCGTACACGTGCAATACTCGGCGACAAGTGAATTGACAAGGGATGTGGTTGGATATTGTTTGTTAGATAGATATCTCGTATCTATGGGATCATCGAGATGCTAACGTGATGTTTCGATTGTTTCATTGATAGTAAACTAAAGAATCAACCATGCAACGAACTTTTGAGTCGAGCCCATTCAAACTACACCATGAAGAGTTCTGTATAGACTCATTTATTGTATCAAACATTATTAACTACAATGACAGACACAAGATTACACAAAAATCAATCATTCAAGCTACTAGAGTTGTTTTAATTGTTTGAATAATGCATTTTTTAAATTTAAAAATGGATGTATTATAAATAGTTTTATTGTTAAATATTGTGGTTTTGCATAAGCCTTTATAAGATGACTGAAAAGATGTATCATCTTAAAATTTAATTTGTCCGGTAAAGTTTCGTATAAACTACGTTGACATCGAAGCCATCGTGATTATGTATACGTTGTAGTTAAGGCGAAACAAAATTATATGACACCGATTCTTCATGATATCATTATCAACCAGATTTACATAACAACAAAATCGCCGCACATGCAAATGTACTAACAAACCGATAGAAAAATAAAATTGCACAAACCTTACAGTGATTCAAACCTCAAACGCTACTGCAGAAGTAAGACGTTTGTTTGAACGGTGGAAAGATGGAAAGAAACTCTTCTTAGCAGTTTGTTATTCAGACAGACCATCACACAACTATGTAGGAATATCAAACGATTATTATATTGGTCGCAATAACTGCAAAAGAAGCTTCATCGATAGGTGATCGAAAATCGTTATCTGTTGGATAAAGTATTATGATTGAAGCTAGGGTATTCATACGTAAATCATATTGATTTATTTTATGAAAGCGTAAAAGCTGTTAAATATAAATTATTTTTCACTTTTACTCTATAAATAAAGGCAAGAAGGGTAATATATTGATCATTTTTTATTAATCGATTTTGAATAATTGATTTGTAATCGGTTTCTTGCAAATAGATATCAATAAATCAAGACTCAACATAGATTATGAATAATTAATTGTTATTTGTTTGGCATCACTGACAAAATCTGAAAACTAATTCAACATTTCCTACGTTGTAGCAATAGAACTAACTTAAAATTAATTGTGTGTACATGTTGGAGATTTATTTTACAAAACTCAATGCACGTGGACTACATGTACATAACGTTGTAGAACCACCTATGCCACGCGTACCAGCCACACCCCATGTAATGCATTTTACTTATCGTACAATCACTATCATGTTAGCTCGTATTATTCGTTCGTTATTAGTAAAGAATGAGTTCGTATTGAAAAAGTCTCATAATAAAGGCTCCCTCGCATCGAACACGATAGTAAATTACAAACTGTCTCATAAATCGGGCATAGATTCTGTCTTACGCGCCTGCCCGAGAAATGAACAACCTGCAAATGAGCTCCTTGGAAGGCAGCCGCGACTTGGTCGGTGTTTCATTTGTTTAATTTGTTACGTCAATTATTTCTGTGTCTCGCGGCCAAACAGATTTCGAGTGCCGACACACACGCCCCCTCACAGACGATCATGCATTTAAACATACACACTCACACGCACACAAACAAATTAATATATACTTGAGTAGGAACCTATGCTATTCCTTTCATTTCAGCTTAATTACCAATACAACGAACTTTAGATAGGAATTTTAGGGTCTGGAATGTTTTTGTTTTTGTTTTTTGGAAGCTAATAAAGGAAAGAAATAGAAGGAGAAGGAGAAGAAGACATGGGAGGACTGAGGAGGAAATATTGAAGGAGAAGAGAACATGTAAGCCGATGTTAATATACTTTGTGTGTCCAAAACAATAGGTGGTAACTCCCGCCCCCCCCCCCCCCCGATCCGAATTACTTTAGAAACAGGAATTTTTATACTTAATTTCTATCTATTTTATAGGACCCTATAATATGGGAAAACCTAGATAAATGCTGTGGCAAGAATAAAAATACTGTGCTAAATGCTGCCATGAAGATATAGCATTTGAGACGAGTATGTAGTGTGAAACCATATCCGTACGTATGATCATAGGCATACTTAATAAACATTCCCGTTTGTAAAACAGCCACCAATACAAGATAACTTTTATAGCAATGTTCCACGTCACACATGTATCACACAAACCAATACAAAACATTTCTTACGGTCCATACCAATATAAGGCTACAAAATATTTTGAGGGGAGGGGGTGGGGTGGGGGGTGAATAAGTCATTGTCATTTGAATAGTGTTTTTTTATGTGAATTATTTGATCAATTTCTATTCAGCTGTAATGAATGATTTATATGAGGTGGATATTTGTTTGTAAAAGTTATCCAAGTCGAACACAGACTGCACATTTTTTATCTAAAAAATATGTTAGTGTTATGTTCATAAATAAATATGGTTTTTCATTGTTCTGAAACAATATTTTAGAAAGGCTACAACATACGTTCAATTTATATAGAGTATGGTATTGTATGGTACGCGTCTTACAAAGCTACACTGAAGACTGAACCGATGTCAATTATTTTGTTTTTGTCTAGAACACTCAAATGCACTATTGAATAATTATTGTAATTTGGCTACAAGTGTATATACAACTCGCTTACTTATCTATATTATGACAGTGCAGTTTTAAGCTGTGCTGCTGTTGATTATAATATTATATAAGTCCCTTTTTCGTTGCTATGTAAGTGTAAGTATAGGCCTACTAGGGTTTTACCGGGTATATTCATCGACGTCAATGTTTCAGTTTTTTGTATTAAATACATCTGTCGAAGAAAACTATTTTGCATCTTCTTGTTGTATGGGTTTTAACATTATAACATTTTATGTCGTGTGCTGTCTTTGTGCGATGTGCGCCCTACGTCCTTCCATTGACAATTGATATTTTGTGAGATGTACTTATAAAAATCTCAGGTTCTAGATGTCGGATTGTAGCTAACTATGCAAATTGAAGACAACCATTCGTCTTACAAGATATGAGAGATTATTTAGAAAGCAACATAATTTCCCCCGCCGTCCGTCTGCCTGTGCGTGTCACATCTCACGGTAAAAACAGAACGTGACCACCGAGTCATGTGTTTTTTTGTTGACATGTCCTTAAACAAGGTGATACAGAAGGTTTAAGGTGACCCTGTGGGTTAAGAGGAAGGGGGGGGGGTGCTTGCCCAATAGAAAGTTGAAATATTTATGTACTCGGCACCTCTACCATAAGAGAAGGCTAGCTCGGAACAAATAAATAAATAAAAAAAAAATAAACGTGCGCGTAACATAACATTTTAAAATCTTTATATGTTTTTTTTTAAATATGTTACATACTTTGGTGTCAAGTTATGTCTTTTTACTCAGGTATTATATTATATTCTTCTTTTTTATATTGTTTAGTATACTACAGCAGCCACCGATTGTGTCAAAAACCAAAATGTATATGCACAGTAATCAAAGATGTCAATTAAGATTATTTCTATATATTCTATTTACAACTTTTCTCAAACACAAAATCATCTATAAATAAACGTGCGCGTAACATAACATTTAACCATATATAGCATAACGTACTTAGCACAATTACAATCTATTAGGTAGAGAGGTAGGTTAGAGAATGTGTAGGTAGGCCTTCAGTCCAATAAAAACAATTCAACTAATGCCAGCTAGCACGTATGGTCGCTGGTGGGATTGGCCCACGCTTCGGCTAATCTGGAAGCTGGTCTGGTGCACATGGCGAGGCAAGGTCACTACTCACAACTCATCGCCCAGGTCTGAAACTTTATACTCGTACATCATATTATAATCCGCCTGGTCCGCTGGTCGCTGCTCGAAACCCGATAGTCCGCGAGACTCCTCCCAGCAACAATCAAAGGCGAAAATAGAAATATGTTATTACATGATACCTACCGAATACTTCAATGGTTTTATTGTGAAATCACAAGAAATCATAATATTATTATGAAGTAACCGACATTATTGTCATGACTAAACAGCTAAACAAGTGCATGATATTATACCGCTGAGAATAAAAAAGTGAGTTTTTTAAAAGTACTGTATGATGAATATGGCATTTGTAAAAAATAATGAAATTACTCAAAATTACATTAATTATTATTATGCCCATCATTGTCGTATATTATATAAAGCCCAATATCTCGGCTGCCCCACTGATAGCCAGGAGAACGTTGATTTCATTACTTACTTATATATTAAAAATATTATTATTGGATTTCTGATGTATTGTATAATACCTCATCAGAAAACATTTTTTAGGTGTTTGTAGTCAATGCACGTTTTCATGATGACAGTTTATTAACAGTTTGACGTCTACACGGGTGGAATGCTTCTTGCACCCACGTATAATCTCAATGATTGCACGATGATGGTTAACATTAACAAAAAGAGACGTAGGAACGTCACGATATTCATATTGGCACTAAAAGAGAAAATAAGTTCTTAATGCAATCGTATTTCATGTCTTTATATGCTAGTCCTTCTTCATGGCTAATATTTGTTTAAACTAACTTTTACGTTGTTACTTCTGTGCACGACACTTTTAAATGACATTCTGTACAGCATTGCGAATGACAGAGTGTGTTAACTACTAATCTTTGAGATTAAATCTATGTCTTTCATAAGGGCGTGTCAAATCACGAAACTGTGCATTCAGGTTTCAACTACTCGTATCGTACTACCATTTACACTCATCACGACTTACAATTTACAAGTATATGAGTATGTAGAGCTTTAATCCAGTCGTTTAAGGATACATTTTTAATTATGCACTGAGTACACAGTATTAGACGTATTAATCTATACGGTATTTATGTTACTGTCGCTATTATGAAAATACTGGTAGTTTTTTTTAGGATAGCAATAAATATCAATGTGATTAAAGTTATATCTTGCAGTAAAATCGATAGAGGTAGCTCATGAGTGTTAAACAATAAACATCCCAAGGTCATCGTTGGGCTAGACCCGAAACCGGGAATCCTGACTGAAAGTTTTGTTCCAAGTTTTCCTCAGTCAAACGACTATTCTGGGGTAGAGTCCCTTTGACATTACAATCCAAATACTATTTCCAACTTATACATAAATATTTACCCGTAGAAAGCTTTGATCAAATAAATGATGTGTGTGTATTAGGCTCAGTAAACTTTGCTTCAACACAAAACGTTTGCCGTTGCCCGATATAGTTTTCTGACGAAAGTCATTTGGGTATAAATTCAAGTATCAACACGTCAATTTTTATTTCGAGATATCTATTTAAAAAACATATGACTTGCTAGTGCTAAAAGAAATAACGACCCTTGAATATTCTTCATATCGCGAATCTTTGAAGTGAAACTGATAGGGTATGATGAGTCCCGAGGAGGAATAAGACGATGCAGATATTTGGGCTCACCCTGTATAAGCGTTATAAACTAGTTGGCGCCTCTGACTCAGTAACTTCAATGAAGTCAACCAACCCTCCTAATTCATTCAAATCTATTCTAACGATTTCAATAGATCAAGGCAAAAAATAATGTGTTTTGTAACTTACAGCCCTCGACATGCTTGAAACATAAATTCTCAAGTGGAATCGTGAATTAAACCGAAATCTTCTAAGCTGAATGGCGAAATTGTTTATATGCTATAGGCAGCTCCAAGTTCCGGCTATTAGGCGTTCTCAACACCATCGCAGAACGTGCGTTAGGTACCATTAAGAATGCTGGTTTAGCTACCAAGACGCAAGAAGCAAGATGATATATCTATAAACAGCTTTGGTAAGCTTGAAAATATTTCGGTCCATAAAAAATGAAAGCGGTTCTTTCGGCGAGGATTTGATCTTTAGTTTCATTGATGAATTATGCTACCTGTCATCTTACAATTATTGTTTAGTTATAATTAGATTGAGATATGTTTATTTTAAGATTTTATCACAGCATTATAATTGAATGGTATTAATGAAAAACAAATATTCGAACAGTATCAACCTAGTCAATGATTTCAAAACTACATCAGTGAAATAGTATAAGTTTTCAGAATGAAAATTTAAACGTAAATAATTTAAGTAATAAAAATATATGTATGTATGTATTATAAATAACATCTGGACTTCCCAAAATATATAGTTGAAAAAGTTATGTATTACATGTAAATAATAGTATACGAATAGTACACATACAATGAATACAATGAGTATGTTATTGTCTCTTATATACAGAGAAGGTATTATCGATAAAAATAATATTGCACTATATTAATTACAAACGACAGGTACCAGCTGCAACAATAGCCATGTGTTTAAAAAGTTTATTTAAATGAAAAATGGAACAAATATATCAGAAGAACGGTTAAATTCGAATGTCACTACTCACTGCCTATACTAATAATTATTTAAATATTTATTTAAAATCAGTTATATAACTGAGTGGGTAGACTCTAAATACAATTTATTATTATTATTATTATTATTATTATTATTATTATTATTATTATTGATTGATAGCAGTTGTCGACTGGGGTTCTAGGTTCTGGGTTCGAACCCCAGTCGGGGCAAACTTTTTCGACAACTGCTATCAATCAATAACTATGTCCTTAAAGCGGGCTTATGCTTAAAAACCATATATTCATTATTATTATTATTATTATTATTATTATTATTATTATTATTATTATTATTATTATTATTATTTTTATTATTATTATTTTATTTATTTCTTACCAAAAGCAAGGGTGTTACTGCTTAACAATATACTGATAAATGGGGAAAAAATAAGTATTTTAGTTAGTTTCTTTTTAAGAACCTAACATGCTCATATTTCCGAACATCAAAGGGCAACACACTCATCACAAATGGGCGAACGAGAAGGGTCGGGAAATGAGGTGTTTCCGACCTTCTTACCTGACTAACCCTGGGATGCGAAGAAATGTTTGTTTTTAAACCTTCTCATTAGCAACTTAAAGAGGGTTAATTTCAAACATATAGGGTGTTCTCCCAATACTTCGACTATATTTGAGAAACATTGTTTCCAATTAGCCATGTGTCACTTATTTCAATCTTCGAATTTGCTCATTATTTTAAGTGGTCTCCCTCAAAATAAATGCATTGATAGTTCTCATTCCGTTCTCAAAATGCGTTGAGCCATTTACATATAACAACTAGTACCATTTACATACAGAGATAAACAATATTTATTACCTTCGATCTTTTCGATAAACGAATAATACTGAGTAGAGTATTAACTTGATATGCCAACAAAATGTAATAGTCAAAATATATTAGATCAAATGTATAGCTAAGAGAAAACATGTATTGTTAAGCAGAAATGAATGCAACTGCTGTACCTGGGTACTTGTATCCATAGCTAGACTGGTTAGTCTTGGGAAGGATTCTTAAAATAAGGGCCGTTAAAAGGTTAAGTTACTTTTTTTTGGCTGAAGTTTACCGTTCCTTTTGAAAAGTTAAGAACTTTAAATTTTTACAAAATAATCTTAACTTTTTAAAGTTTATTTTAAGTTAACCAAACTAAAAAATATAAAAATTACAAAAATTACAAAAACAGGTATCCATTCCCGGAATTGCAGGAATTCCCATTTTTAAGAAATTGATTAGTTATAGTATTACATTTTAAATACTAAAATGTAAAAAGTGGACTGGCAAATAAGTGCGAAACTTTGATGTTGGCTACTGAATTCGACGGGAAACCACAGCGTAGATCACTTGTAAAGAAAACGTTAAATTTGATCTTGAGTTCCAATGAAATAGTTTACTTTTAAGTTACAAGTTGAAGTTCCTTATTATGGAAAAGTAAAGCATTCCCGTCAAAAGTCCCTAAAAATAAAAAAGGAAATCGTTCTTGTGAACGCCTTCCTCCCCGAGATGTATTTAGCTTCCACTAAGTACACTGCAACCAAATTCATAACCACATGTAATCTGTATTGTCAAAGACAAATAAACTGATTCTGTATTCAGGTTTTAGTGTGCATAGAGTAAACCGAACCAATCCAAGCTGTCTTGTCTTAATGGACACTGAATCACTTGCTTGGACTCCATCCATAAGATCCCGACCCCTCTCGTTCCTCCAACCACGGCTATAAACTTTTCTCTTTGGTTTATACCGACTAGATGTATTACACAAACATATTGGGCCTAGCTCTCTTACTGTCTACCTTAGAACCATTGGTACAGAATGAAAATAAGTGGCTCACAATCTAAAGGTTCGTCTCCCGCAATCATGGCTGAAGGGTTTATCCAAGGATATCCTCAGTGAAAAGTAGAAAGCTGACATTGAGAGCCACGAAATAATAATTGAAATTCTAATTTTCACATATTATATATAGAGGAACAAGTGACCTATAGTCAGGCACCGTGCGATTTTATAAAATACTTATTACATATTGTAGCCGGTAGTGGGGAGCTCACGCATTATATGCGCGAGAATCGTTCAGGAGGTTTGTGGTTTCAAGACCTGACAAAAGGTTGCTCCAAGGTTTCCCTCAATCGAATGCTTTTTATATCCTGGGATTCCTGGGGCACTCACCTCACATTTTCTACGCCCAGTTATAGTCACTTTAAGAGAGAGGGATAACTGACAAGTTGTTGCGCCGTGTGTGAATAATTATATTGATATTGTTTTGGGAGGGTAAACTGAGACCTCAAAATGAATCAAGATATTTTAGCGTTATGCAGCATGAAGGATTTGATTTTGTTGGGATGATTTGATTTCAGAGATATTTGTAAATATTATCAAACTAAGCGATAATCAAAAATAAAAAAAAGTAGAGAAAGAAAGAAAGAAAGAAAAAAAGAAAGAAAGAAAGAAAGAAAGAAAGAAACAAACAAAGAATCGACACTACAAAATGTCCAGAACAAACGATTTTAATGTTATAACAAAATAATAATTGCTATTTTTGTAATTCACATTGAAACCGTAATATTGTGTTGTTGATTATTTTATACATTTCGCATTCAACACTAGATAACATGCGAACGGCGAAACCTATTGCTAAACGCTACTCGTGCAGTGCCTAACACTTCTAGCCACAAACAACGCGAAGGGGGGTGACATGCTTCTCAAACCACAAATATCGCGACTACTGTTTCCGAAACTGAATCACCACCCTCAGCCATAACCAACCACATAACTATACCGCGAGGTATTATACCCATTACCTGAAGACTGTAAGAGACAATAAAGCCGTCAGTCAATTTGCAACACTAATCGCTTGGGCATTTCGAGCTATACGGAGGTGGTTTCGCTGCAAACCACATGTTATCGCACATAAATTATACCTCCTTTCAGAACACTCCACTCGCGGATAGACGGTTAATAGCGAAAATGATGACTTCGTAAATAGGCCTATATTTTACATGATAATTAAAATTGTGAAGGTTTTCCACTCAGACATCAGTTTGTCATAAATTATTCGTAGTAAATTATTCCAGTTAATTATTAAATGTTCTTCGGAACTGCATTTGTATAATTAGAACATTTAAGTGGTGACCATAAATAAAACAAATTGGCCATACAAGTCAACACAGTAATACGTCTTTCGAGGCGATGCTAACAGCAGACTGGTTATATGATCCGATCTTTGTTTAGAGGTAGATATTTGAACTAACTTTTCAATTATCTTTCGCTTATTACTTTCCCGTATCATATAGTCTCGTCAATTTATTTTTACAGATTTTATATACGTTATGCCTTACCATGTTATCGAGGTATTTTTGTAAGTAATGGTTATTGAGCTTCCAATTATATGTAAATCTAAGTATTGAAGAATTGTAACCACTGTGCCTAAAACAAAATACGTACATACTCACATTCAGTCGGTGAGACTTGAAAGTTGGGGTAACAAGGTTAAAAATCTCCAGGAGGGCCTATACTTACCACTGAAAACTGAATTCATCCGAAGTATTCACAAAATAATGCACGCTTGTGTGTTATTATTATATGTGCACATTAATTTTTTTTAATTAATTTGAATCAAAAGGCTGTTAGTACGTGGATAATCATGGAGAAGTTCGTTCCAAAACAAAATAATAAAATTTTGAAATTTAACAGAACTGATAAAATATTATAAGCACACAACAAATTATAATTTAAAGTTCAACTCACCTATTATATTAGACATCGGATCACTTTTGTAAAAAGTGAACTAAATACGATAAGTTTCTTTAATCCTTCAATATTATAATAATACTATAATATGAGGTATGATCGTTACTTATATAATTAACACTGCAACACACCTTTAAAAATATCCAATGAATGTTTCCTTATGTCGGCAAAGATATAAACAACATGAGTTATGAGACAGAACCCGGTATTGTCATTTTATTTTCTATATCCGTACATCGACAACTCATGTATACAAACCATCAGTAAAGTAATGGTGAACATGTATTTGAATATACAAACATATGCATAAGAACCGCGCACATTCCAATTTATTCCGTTTGAAGCGTCTCAAAAGCGTAATCCATCACATCGAAGCCAGTGTCTATAATTATTATTGTGATGGTAGGATGTGAGGTATGCCGAAATAGATAGCTTCAGTTGAGCTGGGGGAAATTAATTGATGTCATACCTTGGAGTAACCCCTCACCGCCTGCACACCAATCATCACATTGTGAAGATGTTAGGAAGCGAGAAGCAAGCCAAACGATAAAGCACAACACATTCAATTCTTTGCACTCGAGAGTGGAGAGGACGGCCAGCTTGCACGAACAAATCAACAAAAAACATTTCGATACAACTTATAATATGTTCAATATCTACCATCATTGCATACACTGTTAGAAATAGTTGCAGATGTAAGACGAGAGACAGCAGAGCATGGTCTCACATTTCCTCTCATATAGCTTTAAGTGTTTGACTATTTTTTACCATTGTAGCCTACTTTACCCTTTATACTATAAACGCACTAGACACATAATGAACTATTTCTTACGATGAGTTGTAATATACTTGTCTTCTATTAACCATTTCAATGAGATCTACATTAGACTAAATAAATCCCTTTTAAAGTGGTGCTTATTGTCTACAAATATTATTGACAGTTAGTTGTTTGAACTAAGACGGCTTCTTTAAATTGAACACATTTAGTTTTTCGTAAATTCGCATTTCAGCCTGGAAGCATCCAGCGTGTATGAAACTGTCCACAGATGTCAGGCAAGGAAATATGGACAGACCTAAAGTCATAGATTGTTGATGATCTAAAAGCAAATCACGGAAATTGGTAGCTTTTGAACATTTTAAACAAATTCATTTTTTATTTACAACCTTTTTTAATGTCGAATTGAAGTCATAGCTACGTTCGTTTAGAACGTTTAGAAATCGGTTCATATATAATTTAGAGCCAGCAAACATTGATTAAACTGTCTTTTTTGACAGTGTAACCGAGTGAGAACATGAGTGATGAAAAAATTCGATTCGTTTCATTTAATTTAATCGATAAGCTTTTATACTGCATACGTAGTATTGGCCATTCACATGGCTGAGATGAGGCAACAATGCATTTAATGAGATTTGAGTGGCCAAAGTTTCCGACTTATTGAGCAAACAATGATTAGCACCGTCTACAGAAACAGCGGCGTTGGTACTATCGCGTGATTGGTCAGCATCGAACTGCACTCTCATTCATTATCACTCATTGTTGCAGCGGAGAACGCTTTTTAACTAATTGTTTTTCGTAATTAGTTTGCTTCAGCGGAGACGAGAAATAGGAAAACCGTAGACAGTGTAACCTAGATAATACCGGTATGTATATAGCTTTAGTAGAAAATAAATGAAATGAAATACTTTCGATGACTGATTCGGTTTACAACAATTGTTAACTAACATTAAAATGCATACGTAGTGTGAATGGAATCTAACATGTTAACAACTCGATGTAAAAATACTGTATAGATATATATATAGGTAATCATTAAGTATGATAAAAATCACTTAGAACTTAATTTAGAAACACAAAGTGATAATAAAAACCATTACGTGTATTAATTTTGTATGAACAAATAATAGAAACAAAGATGCACTGAAAATGTAAATTTAGACAGTTGCACATCATGATCATTGTCATCAATTATGGTAACGTAAATTCATAAATTGGTAATAACTTGTACCTTATGTAGACAAACAAGGTTATGGGACGGGAGTATCCAAATGAGGGAGCAACAAGTCGTCGAAAAAGAATACACAACTAAAATAATACATGTTTTTCATTGTACACATCTCTTTGTTGGTGGAGGTGCCGGGTATTCACATGTAAAGTTTGGTTGATGAGGTCCTCAAAAACCTCCTGTATCATAATTGTTGAAGGGCAACGACGACAAACGCCACTCAGAGGTCTTGTTCGGTTTTGATCATGAGACGTGACACACGCACAGACAGACAGACGGACAGACAGACGGACGGACAGAAAAATGATGCTTATAATAAGAGAGTTTGGAATGACTGATTAAAGTAAGCCAGTGATGTGTTCTCAATACTCATTCTCATTTTATTAGCATTACGTTAGTATAACACTGACACACAAATAAGTTTTCATATTAACACTTTCTAGTGCATGTATAAAGTCTCAATATATTTGATATCATATTAATATAAATAGGCTATCTACAGACTCGAGATGTTTATTTCATTACTCAGGTCTCTCTCTCTTTCTCTCACTTTATGGATATTAGAAGTAGTATAATACTGACACATAAAGAAGTTTTAAGTGCACTATGAAATGAACACTTTCTAGTGCATGTATAGCGCCACAATATATTTGATCTTTGATGAAATATATCTACAGACTCAAGATGTTTATTTGATTACTCAGGTATCTCTCTCTTTCTCTCTGGGTTCAATCGAGAATGTCGTAAAACTTTAAACATGTTAGGAAACATTCGAAATATGACACACTATAAAACCAAATGGGAGTCGTGACAATAAGCTGTATAGCAGGGGGTCCGTCAAATGCCGACAGTCGAACAGCATTGGAATCATTCCCCGAATCAACTATAAATTTAATGGTATGCAGCAGTAACCCAGTTTTAACAGAGGTGTATTTGTTTGGAAATAATGAAGTTGCTTCTTTGAAAACTATTTGATAAATTTAATTAAGCGAGCGAATCGAGCGTTTCCATTTGACTCTGCCGGAAAAATTTGTCACTCGTTTTGTTTTTGTTTTTTTTTCGTTTTTTTTTTGTATGTCTCGCCATAACGTTTGAACGGAGGCTCGGATCGATTTGAAATTTCGACCATCCGCAAGCTTTGTTCTCGATTGAATGCCATTAGTTTTGTGGCAAAATCGTTCAAAAAGTTAAAAAGTTACATTAAAGTTAATCGAAAGTTTTTTTTTCAAACTAAACGGCGACAAAATCTGAGGTGGCCAAATCATTTAGAATGTCCGTCCGGTCACGAATATATGTTAATTTTATTTTGATCCGATATGTAGTGTAAATGGAAATTACATTATAACAAAAGTAACGTTGCCATGGCAACGAAAAGACGCGCGAAGTTTCTAATGCACTGCCACCTAGAAGTAATCAAAATACTTTCGAGGAAGCAGTGTATTATTTGTCACCAAAGAGTTTAAATAGTTTTTCCAAGGAGTCAAGGTCCTCTAGATGGCGGTGGATTTTATCCACAAAGTAAAGGTTTACACACGGGTTTACCCAAATACCTTGGCAACAATAAATAATATTGGAAACATGGCCCTGTGGACAGCGAACGTCGCAAATTTTAAAATTTAAAAAAATGTGCAATGTGGGTCTAGCTATAGCACGTGCTCGCTTATCAACGCGTCCAACAGAGCGTTTCCTAGTATTTATAACAGGTACGGATACGGGAGTACAACAAATAGGGAGCGAAGCTACTTAATCAACAGATGGCCAAGGACGAACACACAAATAAAATGTTATCGTGTATTTGGTGGAGGTGCCGGGTACGGAAAAATGCATCCTGAAAAGGACTAACCCTGATCCCTTGACGTCAATGGTGACCAAAAACTTTTTGTGTCATCCTTGTTGAAGGGTAAAGCAAAGAAAAAGCATTTCAGTCGGAGGGCGAGTTCGATTTTTAGCATGATACGTGACGCAAGCATAGACGAACGAAGGCTAAAGAGGGAATTGTACCCTACAATGGCCTTCTCGCCGAGTGGCGAGAAAAATACATAACAATAAATAATAGACGAACGCACGGAGTAAAAGTGATACTAATAAGGGAGATTCGTGAACTTACAAGGAGTTATTTCTCTATTTCGTTGAACGGGAAACACTCCCGTAGGTGTGATTGATTTTATGTAAATCAATCCAGAAATTACAAATTCATCTCAGGGGGGTAAAGCACTCGACCGGTAATCGCGTGACCGGGGTTCGATACCCCGCTGAGATGGATTTTGTAATTTCTGGATTGATTTACATAAAACAAGTAGTTGCTGCTTACTGCTAATGGGAATGGGTGATCTCAAAATATAGCATGTGTATGTTGCGGGATGTAAACTCACGTTCCCGACTCCGATTGGGTGTGCACCATTGACCAAAGAATATCCTTGTACCATGGGTGTGCATCACAACAGGATGGGCCCTCATCGGGCGGCAAATTCATCGCTACGATTATGATTAATTATATTTAAAAATCGTGTCAATATAGAAAGTGGTTCAAGTACAGGAAAATAAGGTTTCTACTTACACAATTAATTGTGAAGTAAAAGAGTTTGCCCCGCCCTGGTCTTCAACACAGTGCACCGATTTTATGTAATAACGCAAAACTCAATTATTATCAGCTAATCGCTTTTCGGTCGGGGAAAACTTAATTCTTAACCGCCTTAAAATATATTACATTTTTATATTTATATCATATTTAACAATTCACTATTTATTTTAGTGAGAGGGGTTCCAAGGATGGTTGCCCCAATGAATTGGGTGTAAATTTTAAAGCAATAATTTCAGAATTTAAATTGCAAGCATAGAAATAGTACAAAATTTATATTTTGCACACAGTTGCCAATAACGAAATCAACACGGAATAAAGTGAGAACAGTAATCAAAAGTATAGATAAACCAATAACCTCCCAATTCGATTCATGCTCACATCTGCGTATCTCTCGGCCTGTCCGCCGTCGCGGTTTCCCGTGCGACCGCGGGCAACAGAGTATATGCACAGAATAAATGAACTCGCGACTGATCCCCGTTCAATATTCCAGCATGTAATTGGCAATGTAACGAGGTTGTCGGTGTGTGTTCAGTGTGACAGTCCGTCTGCTACAATAGTCGTAATCCCATTGACAGAGAGGGAAATCCTTTTACACGCAGCTGGTGTACATGCGTGAAATCGCCGACTGGATTACTATTGGATTACTGCAGTGGTTCTGTATGCAGGGGGTATTGCAGACGCGACGGGAGAATTAGGGAAATAAATAATTGTTTTTGGTATTATTTGGATACTTGCGATACGACTGAGGGCATACGTGTGGTTCAATTTGGGATCGCACACCAGGTCCAATGGGCGAAATCCAGATTTTCTTTATAATTATAGGCTACAAATTTAATCTTTCATTAGAGTTTCTTAAAATGTTGACGATTTAGTATTTATGTGTGCAGTTACAAACTGTAGTTTTACCATCTTTGAGGATGGGAAAGGACTTGGAAGATCTTAATCCTAATGTGAAAAGTGGACATTGGAAAATCCGCAACTTTAAAATAATAAAACGAGGGAGCGGAGCGACTGAGTGTCTCCATTCAACTCAAACGGCTCTCATTCTGTGATTCTGTCTGTCTGTCTGTACGTCGAAAATCAGCCGAACCGCTGAACAGATTGCGCTGAAATTTTAAACAGACATCCAAAACGAGTTTACTAAGAACTGTTAACAAAATCAGCTTGATCCATTGCAATTTAAGCCTACAATAAATAAAAATGTGAATTTTAATAATATCAATGGCATTTGTTTCGTAGCAGTTAGCGGGACAAGGTTGACGTGGCCTGCATGGCCTAGTGGTAACCATTTAGCCTACCGCACGGATGGATGGGGTTCGATACCCGTCAGATCTAACTTTTTTATATTTTTACACCCACATATTATTTTTGAGGGGTGTTAAATGGGAAATAAAAATTAGGTGATTTTGTTTTATCTTGGAAATTTGTTAATGTTTCACGCTAATACGTTTGAATACGATCCACATTTTGAATGTTCAATTTAAATAATTATTGTGGCAAGCAGAGTGAGTTCCTGTTAGGTGACCAGACGGTCCGGTTTTAGAAGTCAAAACACTCGGCTAACTCACTCGTTTTACAACGACTTTGGCGTTTCCCTAGTAATATAATGTTAACGCTATAATATTGATACATCTTTTCATGCAAAAAGCCAGTTCAGAAAGAGTAAGGATTGTGGCTGTTCATCATCTGACAATGTTCCAATAGTGGGATTGTGATAAAATTCGATGAAAATCGGAGTAGTCGATTTTACAGTACAGTAAAAGAACTAACAGACAAAGAAGCAAACAAACACACAAAAGCTAACACGAGCTTTTTTTCCAGGGTAGACAAGTTGAAGTCATCGCTACGTTCGTAGCTACGCTCACTGTGCTCATTCCAAAAAGAAATGTTTTTAATTTTAAAAAGTATTTTCATAAAGCCTTATTTTTTAAACTAAAGAAATGTTCGTTTGAAGTAAAATTCGAAATGCGACTTGTTATCAAGTGCTCTCTACATAATAACATAATTGTAAAGAAAAGAAAACGGAAAAAATATATTGAATAATATTATAACATTATTTATTCCTTAGTTTAAGATAGACCTGTCTGCCGCATTGAAATATTACACTTCTTTTTCTATAGCTGCTCGCTGGTTCTTTGTGCAATTTTTACTTCATTTTACATATTTATCTGCTTTGGCATGAACGCCCCCTCCCCCCATCCCCTCAGCGGCATATCGTCAAGTCAGCAATCAACCCTCTTTATATCCGACATAATTCTCTCTTCAAACGACTCATTCGAAATGGAAATAAAGAAGTGAATAGAAAAAACGCGACGTATGATTTGCATGATATTATCAGTGTTCCTACTAATTCGCGTTCTACTCAAGGGGTGAACAAAAATGTATCATTTCTGCGTTTTGAAAACAATTTTTAGATTCGGTAACGTGTGAGAAAGGTTTGGGGCTGTTTTTGGCGATGACAGAAATGCAAATTGATGATCTTCATTCTCGCAATTGATTATAACTTAATTGAACGGTGATCAATCTTGTGATACATTTTAACTAGGGGTTTGTATTAAACATGTTTGTTGTTTCACTAATTCACTGTTACGTTACGTACAAGTTTGCATAAAAACGATATATTAAAATTGCGCATAAAATTAAATTAAAATTTCTCGTGGGAAGCCTGCTCAGGGTGTAATGTATGCTCTTCTTCAGGAGTTGTTAGGGATTGTGAAGAGATATCCGAGGGCTGTTTAAGAGGACTCAATCCCTTGCAATAATTATACAATAATACCGATAATAATGCAATAATAATGCAATAACGAGGAAAACCTCGGTAAAAAACTTGAGTCAGGATTGCCGGTCCCGACGAAATTCTTTACAGTTTGCCTAATATTTTCAGAATAATAATAGTTATTTATTTATTTACACGACTGTAATGCGTTTGGATAGTCAAACAATAATCTAAACTCTCTTGTATTGATTAATTTTGTGTAATTGGATAGTAATGTTTAGTTTGTAATAAGTTTCTCACCTTGCTTAAACTCAAGTCTACCCATTCATTTAAGATAAGTAAGTGCAAGGTTCGCAATTTTGTAACAGAGATTATTACGGATACTTTGGCGATATTTCCCGCACTGGAAACTACTTAACTTCAACATACTAATTTGTATTTATGTAGAAATGTATACAAACTGATTGGCATTTATTTTATATCATGCCATAAAAAGTAAGCGAAATGCATATCTTATCCGTGTTCATAGAAGGACCCCATCCCCATCCACTTACCCCCGCTTCCCTTACAACTTTATCACCAAATGTATAAACCCCATGGAAGGCTGCATTGAGCCTTGAGCCTGAGTATATAAGGAAGTTAAAATTTTGTAAGATTGAGAATCAAAACCCCGCGTTAGAGTTTTTTAATTGAGTTAAGATGCTTTAGCCTATAAGATCAAATTAAATATAACTTTAAATGCCACTAAAATTTCAATTTTGTGATATTTGAGGCTCATTTCGGCCAAAGATATTATTGTATGATTTGTTTTGTAATTTAATTACAGCTATTTTAAAAAAAAATGTAGATTCTTTTGCTCGAAATAAAGAATTAACCGAACATTTGCATTAAACTCTGTCCACTCACAAGAGTATTTGCTTCGTCACTAGAACGGAAACGTTCACCACTTACATCGGGGTTTGAACTCGGGAGGTTCTGCATAGCATGGAAGCAGAGCCGAGTTAAGCCTAAAGAACCGACGAGATACACAAAACCTCATAGTTTAGGCCATCAATTCAAAGATGAAGTTTTTTAAAACAATAACGTTTATTTGTTGCTGGCGTACAAGCAACGCACGAGACTAGCTTCCAGCAGCGAGTGCACCCCTGAACGCCTCACCGAATCTCTTCCACAGTGTTCCCTTTGATCGCCGAGATGACGCTGGGAGCAAACTCACAGCCAGGGAATCTACATTGGAAATTTCAACAAGTAACTATTTACCCTTGTGTAGGGGTGCGGAGTAGGGGTGAGTGAGGATTACGAGGGGGGGCGATACAAGGACAATGAGATTAGCCCCGATGATCTGTGCAGTTGGCTAGAGACAACACAATTAGCATACCGTGCAGTGCTGTGCTGGTATCAAGCAGGCAACTCCCTGTTCCTTCATACCAGTAGACCCTACAGCTACGTCTATATGGGATGTAGGGAAAAGAAATTCTTCTTTATCATTGGAGGAACATTTTTTAAACTGTAAGGAGCGTCAATTCGTTAAAAGGCCCTCAAATAAAAACATATTTAATCAATTTACCTTCATTAGAAGTTTACGAGCAAACATTTACATTGCATGTATATACGTAGTAAAAATAAACATGATGTGTAACCGGTTATAAACAAACACTTTGCAACTTCACGCTCATCAAAATGTGAAAAAGTGGCGCTAAAATAATTCACTAAAAAAATTAAATGGCACACAAAATCCATACAATTAAATAGTATAGTAGAGCCTACAAATATTCATTAAGATGAATCACAATGTGACATAGCAGTACCAATAGTTGGCCTACCAGAGTAAATCTGTACACACTTCAAAATTTGATAAAATAATTGAATATATTTTCATGTCGGGGATGCATGGTATTACTAACGGTTTTAAATAAAATTTTAACATAAGTTTGCATACCAAATAGGGCCAATACAGATCAGTTAGTAACTGTCACTTGATACACATTTGTGTGATATAAAATATACGTTTAAATTTATTAAATGACCAATAAACTGAAATTGAAAATAATATCTTATATGACCTACAACTTAAGATCAAACACGAGTAAATTTAGTTACAATGTATAAAATACGAAAGCCCAAGCTGAAGATGGGATTTAAAACGCAGGGCATCTGTTTCCTCGGTGGGAACGATTTCCTGACGCGTCATGTTTAGGCCATTCCATGTTTTCTTTAATAATTATGAAAGCGATACTACAAAGTTCGAACACAGTGGAACACGGCTTGTTGTTTGACGTCTGAACGCTGCTGCTCACCGACCAGGCGTCGCGACGACTTTCTCGGAGGCGGACCCGGCGCCTCCCGTTGCCATGGCTACCAGTGTCGAGCAGGCAAGCAACGCCTCCCAAACAAATATCTCACCAGCTTGAAACTCAGGGCAAGCCATGATACAATCTTGTACAGGAATTCAAACTATACGAGTGACTTTATTTTGTGCAGATGTTATTGCTTTTAAAGCAACTAACAGTACCAGACAAAAATTGTTAATAGGCCTTAATTATTATGCATTTGAAAAGTATGGGAATTGAGATTGTAGTGAGAGATATGAGAAGTTAATATGAGAATAGCAGTTTGGCGTTTGTTTATACAAATTAAAAAATAAATACAATTCGTATTTGAACAGTGAAAATATAAATAAACTAAGGTATCAAAGTATAAGTGAGGGAAAATTAGTCAGTATATATGCATATTATCACTGTGACCATCAGTATCGTAATTTAATTCTAAAACTGATTCAATTGACTAACTAAATAAAGTGATACGACCCGAATTTTTTAACGATGTTAAAACGAAACACAAATTTTAGAATCGAATCACACACAAGTGCTGTCTTCCTGAATTGAACGTACATAATTACGTATTGGAAATATTTTTAACAGCAATTTAATTACTAGACTAATTCTGTTTTTTGATCAAATTATAATTTTGAGAGAAAGTTCTACGTGACATGCATTTTTCAGAAATTAATACAATTTAAAACTCCAAACGAAATTGATTCAGCTGTTTTTAACGATGCCAAATGTACATACATGCATATATATCGAACAGTAAATTGTTACATTGGATAGGTTTCTTTGAACTAGCTACGATCATACATTTACGCCATTCTTAATTGTGTATATTATTTTATTATGCTGTATTTCGTATTTAGAGTCTACTTACTCAGTCACAGAACTGATTTTCAGTGGGGGACATTAAATTTAAAGCCGACCAAGCCAACCAGTAGGCGCCGATACCATCAACGAGCGAACAATGACCAACTATAGAGACCGGCATATTTAAGTATAGTAAACACCGATCAATGAAGCTGGACACGATTCCACTCGCGGACAGCACCAGAATCAACAAGAATGATTCGGAACAACCTTAGATTTTATTATGTGCTTCGTTGCCAGGACGGCTCCTAAGTCACCGTTCACAAATTCCTTAGCCAAGAACTGATGGACTAAAGTCCAAATTAGAAGTTATGAAACTTCTGCTTCTATGGGGAATCGAACCATGGACCTTCTGCATTGAAAGCAGATACGCTAACCATAAGACCAACTATAACCACACTTGAAACTTGTATTTGCATGGTTTTATATAAAACATATGAATAGAATATTGAATATTTCAACATTTTAAGTTTGCTAGTATAGGCCAAAATAATATTTATATGCCAAGTGAGGTGTGAAACAGGTCATTTCGCCACGTTTGTGTGTGAGCTCAAGATTACCGAGCCTTTACGGATTGCATCACCAGAAATTAAGACGGATTTATGAGGCTTAGAGTTAGGTTTATCTTCGTCTGAAACCCTTACAGACATTTTAACGTTTCACTCGACAATTTCTCATAAACAAATACCTCATGATCATCGACGACATATTTCTATTATCATGGGAAAAATATTATATCGGCTACGATAGAATAATAATTAAAACAAGCATGGAGCGAGAATACCCAAAAATGGAGAGAAATGCCATTATTATACAAAATATCTTCCAACGTTGAACATTTTGGTGGAGGTGCCGGGTTCAAGGATATTCCTCCTGTGAGTGACATTTTCCCTGTCTTCTGATCAACAAGATCACCAAAACATTAAGTATAGTCCTTGTTGAATGGCATTGTCAGCTCGAAACGCAACTCAATCACACGCACAGATGGACGGACTTGAACATTTTGGTGGAGGTGCCGAGTTCAAGGATATCCCTCTTGTGAGTGACGCTTTCCTCGCCTAAGGACGTCAAGGTACCCCCAAATTCCGCTCGTAGATTGAGTAAACCTTGCAATATTTTCACGTATTTCGTACTGGATATGTTTTCCTTAGTATTGTCACAGATAATGGACTACACTGCGTTATATGCATTTCAAAACATGTTTAACAATTTTTAAAATACAATCCAGAAATAATAACAAAATCTTTCCCGACCAGGGGATTGAACCCACGTCTCCCACATTTCGGCTATAAGGGCGCCTTAGCCAACTAGACTAGGGAAACGCAAAAGTCGTTGTTAGACGAGTGAGCGAGTCGTGTGTTGAGTACCCGGGAACATTTGCATATTTAAGTGTGATAATTATATTCGTATAAATAATAGGGTTTTTAAGTTTAGTTGGTATAAGGGCGCGTCAACTGTAAGGCCATAATGCGCCACTGTAGCCTAAGATAGGCTAGATAAGCCTAAGGTAGGGGAAAAAAGTAATGTTACCGGGTACTCAACACATGGTTCACACACTCGTCTAACAACGACTTTGGCGTTTCCGTAGTATGATATAAACTAATCACAAGTCGCAAATGTTATAATTTTAAACCTTATTTTAAAGATCACCACATTTTGTATGATTGCTATTTCCTATTTCAAATACCGATCTCTGGTTGGCCATAATTAGTGCGTCGAAAACGTCAGCGCCGACAGAATCGTCTCGGTCAACTTGATTTTCGGATGCGTCATTCGGCTTACACTTCACGTGTTCCTGCAAATAAGAGTCAGTTTATTACACAGTTGTGAATGTATTGGGCATCAAAGTTTCCCGAGTGTCTTCATCTTTTCTTTAAAATTGAGTTCCTCCAGAAATCCATCCACTCTTCATCCTCGGCAGACTATCTCATTAGATAACATTTAATCCATGGCTTAGCTTCAAATTTTATTCTCAACTTGCAAAATGCAAGAAACTCTAAAAAGTATAATCCTTTTATTTTAAATCCAGAGTTGAGCGCATAAAAGTAAGATATCTCCACTTTTTTCATGATTGCTCCTCTCTTGAAGCAAGCAGCCCCTGTTTTCCCTCCCCCGCCCCTCCGTGTTGTGCGAGCGCGGAATCTTGGAGGGTAGCAATTGTTCGCGTTACTCGCGATTCGTTTAGCACAGGGACGTGGAGCCAGCGCCAGCCAGTAGCCGAGGTAAATTCAATTACTTCCCGTCGACTGTTCAGTGCTCAGCGACGGCGAAACTCGATTTCCGATGCACGGAGTCGACGTCGGATCATGAGGCCGGACCAGCAGGGGTGTACAGAGATCATACAGAAGCCAGGCCGGACCAGCAGGGGTGTACAGGATCATACAGAAGCCAGGCCGGACCAGCAGGGGTGTACAGAGATCATACAGAAGCCAGCCCGCACCAGCAGGGGTGTACAAAAGTTCAATGTCCAGTCGGGGTATTTGTGTACAGGATATTGTTAAATATGGCTTGCAGTCGCAAGGGATGATATTGCTTTTTTATAATCTGCCCTTATGTTCATTTTACAAATAAACAATTCGTGTTTAGTCCACCCACTCAGTCTCAGAATTGATTTTTAGTGGGGGAGATTAAAATGGAAAGACCTACGAAACATACATGAAATACTTGGTACAGTCGCGTTGATGGATGAGATTATAGCATATCCCTAGCATAGGCCTACCTACATTCGAAAAAAGCATAATGGCACGATCTTCATTAGACATATTTCTGTGGTTTTACCCACACATCTATTATTATTTATTGTTTTCTTTTACAAATCAAGGTACAAATCAGAGAGGGCTTAGCCCCATAGCAAGTGATTACTAAAAATAAACGAAATTGTTTTTATAGTCATAGGATAAAAGAAGAGATCATCGAAGATCATAGATTTTGAAGGACCTCTGAAAGTTTTATCAATATCGGAGTATCTGTTAGTCCGGTAAAGAGCGAACAATCAGACACAAAAATCGGAAAAGATCATAAAAGTACGATTTTGATTAGTAATATTTTTTCGATCGTGTCCAAAAACGTGTCAACCAAAGTAGATACAGGGCTAACCTTGTTCACCCCTAACACAAGCGCTTGTAGCAGTGAGCATCTTTACCGCCTCAATAGAGCCAGGGACGTGGCCAGAGAAGCAAGATTCCATTTTCATGGTAAATACGGAAGCTCCCGTCTATTAAACCCATTAAAATGAGGGGTGAGTTCCCTTTTTCTCCAGAATACGGAAACTACAAGCATAATCAAAAAGTCAAAGTTTAGATTCTAATCGGCAACAAGGGGTGGAGTTTTTCTCAGGTGTTTGCTGGGATGTTCAAATTTGTTTACAGTGTTTCACATTACTAGGAAGCTTCGCAAACGCTTTTTTTATTCGCGTTGATGGATGAGCTTTTTTGTAAGTTTTTAGTTTGCGTAGGACCACTTTTCCTTTGCAAGTGCTTTTTGAATGCATTGTAGGTGATAGTTGTCAAGTTTCTATTAATACTTGTTAATTGTTATTATAAACCTCAAAAAACTCATATTAAAACCTTTATTCTATGGATTCTGGCTAACTTTTTCAACTTTTTCTTTCAAAAAGCAAAACATCACCATTACCTTAATGTCCATGAAATATGAACGTTGTAGCCCCACCCGTTTGGTCAGAATCGGCCCAAATGTCACACTAAAAATCGAAAAAATCGTAAAAGGACGATATTCATGAGAAATATTTCTTCGATTGTACCCAAAAACGTGGCGTCTAAGTTCAGAGATTTCAAAGGTCCTCTCCAATTTTCATCAAGATCGCATACGCCGTTTGCCCGGTAGAGAGCGAACAAACAGACAAAAAAAACGAGCATTTTTTTTTAGGGGGGGGGGGGGGAGTCAGTGAAATTGAAGTCTTCGCTTCGCTCATCCAATTAATATTTACATTAATTATGTTGATTCCCAAAAAATATATTTATTTGTGTGACATTTATGTACACATTTAGTTATTTAAGTAGAAGTATTTAAAAGAAAATCTCTTAAAAATACTAACGATATGGGTCTATTGTATACAGTCACTTTTTTAGGGATCGAACTTTCCCCACACCCATACAAATCACTTTTCTGTCCGTCCGTCTGTCTGTCCACGAATGTTTTTGTGCGGGTCTGGCATATTTTTGAGTTGGTATTTTGTACTCGACACCTCCACCAAGATATTTAAAAGTAGGATAGAATCTGATTTAAGTGTTCTTCGTCAATCTGTTCATGAAGTAGCTTCGCTCACTATTTTGAGCTCTGCAATACCAGTGCTTATATTTGGATGAGCGAAGCGAAGACTTCAATTTCACTGACCCCCCAAAAAATTTAGCTCCAATGTTTTTTTGTTTTTTTTTAATTTTTGTCTGCTGCTAGCACGATTCCGGGCAAACGGCATAAGCGATCTTGATGAAAATTGAAAGGAACCTTTGAAATCTCTAAACTTAGAGGTGTATTGTTTTTGGGTACAATCAAAGAAATATTTCTCATGAATATCGTACTTTTACGATTTTTTTCGATTTTTAGTGCGATATTTTCGTGACATTTGGGCCGATTCTGATCAAACGGGTGGAACTACAACGTTCATATTTCACATGGACATTAAGGTAATGGTGATGTATTGCTTTTTGAAAGAAAAAATTGAAAACGTTTGCCAGAATCCATAGAATAAAGGTTTTAATATGAGTTTTTTGGGTTTATAATAACAATTAACAAGTAACAATAGAAAGTTGACAACAATCACCTACAATGCATTCAAAAAGCTCTTGCAAAGGAAAAGTGGTTCTACGCAAACTAAAAACTTACAAAAAGCTCATCCATCAACACGGCGAGACTTAAGCATTTTCCTAGTTTATCATACACTTATAACGACTAATAGGAAAATAATACAGCGTCTCCATGTGTGATTTCATCCAGCATTGTAGTGTAGTGCAAGCCAAGCCACGAGTCACTTATTATTTCAGTCAATCAAACCGAAGGCATCTTTGTTCCACTGCGTACTGCAGACTACCAGACAATACGGCTTAGCTCATGACTCCACAAAGAAACTCATAATCCTGGAATTATCGGCACGACGTTTCACTTTGAGTCCATTGAGACGCACCATACATAGAATGCTCAGTATCGCTATTCGCTATACGATACCCACAGAAGTATCATTGTAGAAGAGAAATAATATGTCTCACTTTAAACAGGAAAAGTATGCACTTCTTCTAGCACAAGGAATAGTGCACTTCTGGATATCTTTTGTATGTTTTGAAAAGTATTATGTAAAAATTGTATGTACCTTTTTATACACAAACAGACTGAAGTTAATCCGATGATATCGTTAGTTATTTTTACGAAGCGAATGCGAAATATCTAGTTTTGCCTTTAATGATTCAAGACTTTTTATCATAATAGTGTTTTATGAAAAAGTCACCAACAATCCAGAAGTTATTCGGTTAACCGTCTCGGTAGCAAAGGGGCAAAAGCATCCGACCGGCAATCGGGAGATCCGGGATCGATACCCGGCTGTGATGGACTTTTTTATTTCTGGATTGTTCTCCATATAATCATATGTAGTATTGCGAAGAAAATTATGTTTGCGTGTTGAGGGCAAATATTGAGATAATTTTTATTTGAGAATATTTCCGAATTGGAAAATTTGTTTAATAGTTTTACTTAATTTTCTTCGACAAATATTTATATACAGATGCAAACAATGTTTTTAGACCATTGATCTATAATGACAGTTTGGATTGTAATTAGGACAACAAACTTTGTATTGGGTTGGGTTACAGGACAGTCACGTCTTATCACAAATTCTCCCCATTTAAACCACACGAACCGATTTGGCTTGAAGAGTACAATTAAAGGAAAAGTGGCAAACTGTTTTTAAAACGGGGCCCTACGGTTTACGTGGGCAGCATACGAAGTATCCTCTTCCAGAAGAACTAACTGTTTAGAAACTAGCCGTTCTAGCATAACCTTAAATAGAACTATTGAAATAACACTGGTTGTTTAGACTTTGGGAGATGAACTGCACATGTCAACAGCTTGAATGTGTCAACAAAAGATCAAAATATACCCAAGCACAATTGATAAAATTTACGCAAATTTATATTATTCATCCATTGCAATGCAAATCATCATACCAAATAATGTGTTATCATCTTTTTTTAGTTATTCCGATACCTTTTTAAAAATTCTCGTTAAAAATCGCTTTGAAACCTGTTTTACCATGGTTAACGCTATGCTATGGTATTTTTTCATGCCAATAACTAAATTCCGAAGTGCATAGGATAGTAGGGGCTGAGATGTACAAAAAAGGGCCTTGGCTCGATTTGCGTGCCAAAATTGATTTTTTGGTTTTAAACGGTTGGTATCATCGTACTTAAATTAATCTAGGTGTTCTTCAATTTTTTCCGCCGCCATCTTGGATAAAATGGCCGCCAATGTGCTTTTTAGAAAAAACGTTGTAGCGCACGAACGAACAAAGGAAAATAATGAAATAAGTTTGACTTGAAGAAAAATTTATTTATAAGCATACAAAAAACATAAGGGGTGAAAAATAAATTGGGACAGGTAAAAAGTAGGCTTTTACTGTCAGAGACCACGTGTTTTTTTGTATTGTTATTAATTTGAATTAAAAAAATTGTAATGGACCATAAAGTTAATAGCTTATGACAAGTGTGTGGGGTTTCTACGTACAAGAACATAAATGTCTTAACGGTAGCGTAAATAGTTTAGGATTTAGAGCTATTTGTATGTAGCAAAGCGTAAGAAAATTGCTTTCCAACTGCATACGCGCGCTTCTTCAAAATACCAGCGAGCTCATGCAGATGTAGTCAATTTGGTCCTTTCCCTCTAATTATTTGTCCTCTATATATTTTCTAATTTATTTATAGCAAAATAAAATTTTATGTTTAAAAAAATCAAGATGAACTACACCCGTGATATACAAAGAAACAGTTCCTACAGGAACAGTTTGTAGACCGCGATTTTTGTAAGCTCTGAACGGTGGTAGCCGGTTGAGTTTTCTGGGATATTATAATATAAACATAACATGGCGTATCCAATTTGACGTCCCTCATCTAAGCCTGGGATAGAGTTGGCACAGAGCATGGCTCTGTTTTGTAAAGGGCGTGAAAAGATTAAAGTTCCATATCGCAAACATTAGCTGGTAGGTAGGGGAGTATCACTCCCTGTAACTATATGCTCTATCGCTCTATCAGTCGTCGTCGAGGACCTCGCTTCTCTTCATTCTATTGACGACCTCCCCAACAACGACGATAATGACCACGTACGATGACAAAGACGAGGACGACCACGATTGTGAGAATTAAGACCCTTAGTAGACGAGTTTGATTCCAAGAACGGGTGTGATAAAGCATCAACTTTGCTAGAACATAATATCAGCTCTCTGGGAAGATATCAGTTCGTATGTTCAAACATGTAGAAAAAGTTAAGGCAGGTATCCTCGAAACACCTGGAAGACAATCCATTTTTAGTGAAGAGCAACTTATTAACATAGCTTCGTTTAAAATGATATTTTAGATATAATAGAGATGGCAAGCTACGGTACGATGATTTTGTTGCCAAGCGACTTATTATTGATTTATTCCAAATGTATGTTTGGACACTGTCAAAAAGAGTAGCCTAAGTTTCTCACCTAAAGAACAATATGCAACAAGAAGATTAACTTTTAAGTTGGTCGTACTACTGTGATTCCTTGCTAATTCCAAATGATACAAGTTCTTTTCATGTCAGTGTTAGAACAACGTTATGTACGACTTGAACATGTGCCTGTTCCCGCAGTGTCAGACAGTAAGATATGGATTGTAGATGCTTTAACCTTAGTGCAATGTATCACGAAAGGTCCAGGAATGAATACTTGCAAGGATCTTTGCCAATGAGTTTGTTCTTCGTATTAGGAAACTTCTTTCTTTTTACTTCGAGGAAGAATAATATATTTACATAACGCCATAAAATAGCTTAAGGATAATATTCTATAAAAACGTAGTGGTGGTTGTACCTAATGAAATTCATTCTCAATAGCGCAACAAATATAAAACTCATTTCTCAGAAGACATTACTGTCTCACATTGAGAGTAAATCACAACTTAGTCCTTTACTGTAAACTTACGTAAAACACTTTGAAGTCATTCAGAGAGGATAAAAACGAACGAATGTTGTTTCAGTAGATTGTACCTTCAGTAACCATCCCGACTTGTTTTAAACCGAATATGAACGTCATACACACGAGGAAGCCAACAACTTAATTCCCTTCACGTTCTAGATGCAATGGAGATGTGCATAAATTGTAACATTGACGTCATGTCGCCGGACACCCACACGTATTCTAACTCTTAATATACCATTGTTCAAGGTGTGATCTGCTGAAAACTTTATCTTTTATTACTGGCCATGGCAAACACAAAATAAGTATCAATTTAAATGATGAGTACACTGAATTAGACAATGAAAAATGTAAGTGATTGGTTGGACTTCACTGTTTTTCTGGTGGAGATTGGGGTGGAAAATTAGTTAGGCTTTCAAAAAAGAAAATTGTACCTTGTATCTTGACTTGTCTACTGAATTTAAACGAGTAGTACAAGCTTTTGATAAGTTGGGAGAAGACGATTTCGATTTCGACCAGGTATTGTGCGATCTTGAAAGCTTTACATGCCAAACGTATGCCCCAAACACTTTAAAATCACCAAAGTCAAATACCTGCTCCGGGAGTTGTTTAGGACCGAGAAAATTGAAGGAGAGAAATTGCCGCCAACTTTAGGAGCATAATCATGCACCACATATCAGAAGAGCTAATGACATGGCAAGGATAAGCAAGGGTTATCGTTCTTCTCACCCTATACTTTCTACACTTACTGAGATCAATGGTGTGTAAAATTGGGCCCAAAGAATCTACGGTTTCTGTGAAATGCCTTCTCTCCGGCTCCTATGGCGATATTGGAAGGAGTAAGGTGTGGATGCAAAAGGCCAGTTTACGGGTAAAAGCTGTTTTTGCATGAAAAATATATCTAACTTGTACTTCTTTATGCAAATGCCACGATTGTCAAAACGTCAGGGTTTATTGCATTCAAGTAGATACAGATGATGACGAAGACGATGCCAAAAACCCGTTAGGGCCAATGATGTAAAAATTGGTGAGTCAAACTGCATATGTATCAAATACCTTTTTGTAGAACTACATTTTAAATATTTCTCATGAATGTAAAAAAGGTCTTGTGGTACTACCCAAACGTGTTGATTTTAAAAATTGCAGGAGGTCACCTCGCATATCGCGTTCATAAAAATAGGTGCTATTCCAAATCGCTTGAGTTTAAGACATAGCAGTGTGCACTCAGCCCATTCAAAAACTTACATAAAAAATAACATAACAATAACATAAAAAGTATATAAGCTCTCACATATGTATAATATTTAGTATAGACCACGCCCATTTCGCATTTTTAAGATAAATGAAAAGAAATTGTTGTCAAGCAAATTACAAACTAAAAAATCGACAAATAAATAATACATATTTACACATTAATATAAGCCTATAATGGTCTATCCTTAAGTGTAATACAAACTTTATTCAAATTGTATATATTATATACATTTATTATTTCGTAATATTTTAAATTTAGCTAAAAACTAATTAAAAACTTTTATTAGCGGTCATATTTTTCAAGATGGCTACCAAAATTAATTAAGCCAGTTAATATTTCGTTAAGTATTATTATCTATCGATCATATTTCTATCAATCATGCACTCTAAAAAATGTTTTGGCGCCTTTATTCGCCTAAATAGACCACAAAAGTACAAAATCAACTAAATTTTGAAAAATAAAATTTTAGTATTTTAAAATATTTTTTTCGTTTTTTTTTTTTTTTTTTTTATTACTTCTTATAGATCAATTAGTACACCAATTTTTTTTCGTATTTTTAAACATAATTATTGCATGAGTTTTAATCGTTATTCTGAAATGTACTATGGCGGCCATTTTTTCCAAGATGGCGGCGTAAAAAATTGAAGAACACCTAGATCATGTTTGGGTGAATGATTTCTATCATTTAAAACCAAAAAAAAATTTCGGCACGCAATCGAGCCAATGTACATCTCAGCCCCTACTATAGCCCAGGAGTGGAAGAAAATTTTGTATGGTGTACCCGGACAAATTCCGAACAAGCTGAAAATTTGCACACCCTGTTCAGTTGATCATTCTAAACAATAGTTGAAAATCCCCAAAGCTCCGCCGCGTGCGTCTTGAGATATAGTGACAAAAGGGCGTTAGTGCCAAAAATTTGTTATTTCCAATTTCAACCATTTTTTTGTACTTATATGTACAAATTATTAAATATTTTTACAAAAAATAAGTTAAATCAGTCATAAGCTTCAACCCATGCGTGGAAAAAGGGGCGTAAGTGCTAAAAATATGATATTTTCAATATTTTCAATACATTTTGACATAAGTATGTGCAACTGCAAAATAATTAGTAATCATACGACGAAAACGTGAAATTGTTCCCTTTACTTCGACCTGTGTGTCTTAAAACATGGTGGCATAAGGGGCATAAGTGACAAATATATGTTATTTCAGTTTTTACAAACTTATTGACATTCATACATATGCAAATTATTTAGTATTCGTACGAGACAAAAGTAAACATCTTCCCCGAGCTTCGTTGCTGGCGTCCTTGATAAATGGTGGCAAAAAGGGCGTAATTGACATCATAATTAAGTTTTTAATATAAAAAGGGCTTTTGACATTCAACTACGTTTATGTAACATAATGAATACCATAACAATACAATGGACACTCAATGTAAAATCCATGCTTTGCTGACTGACTTGCTATGGCCAGCTTGTATGTAAAGAACCATTACAAAATCGTTGAAGTAGCAGATTGGACATACCCAAATTTATAAATATTTACCCCCGCATTCTCAAACGGCATGCATAGACATAGCTTGGCGAAGATCTGGTGTGTTTTGAGCGGGAAAGTTTTGACATATCCAATCCAAAGCTTGGAAAACTCAACTCGTGTTAAAAATAATAAAACGTATTTTGAAAGGGATTTAGCAGGAGATGTGGACAACCTAGCTTGGGCTTGGCTGTCTGTAGTGTCACATCACTACAGATCCACTACAGATCATGAGCTGTGATTCTTGATGTAATATAGTGGCAAAATGGCGTAAGTGACAAAACTATATAATTCAGTCATATGATTCAAAATATTTGCGTGTACGTTCGCCAGATTATCAGCCGGCAATATATTGAAGACTTGAAGGTCATCATGCTCAAGATAAATCCCAAACTTGGCACTTAACTGTCATTAATTTGGTGTCCAGTTACCCTGGTCGTACTTAAAAAGTAATACTATAAAACCGATAGTGAAGCGTAAAGATAGAGTTGCATGTCCCTTTTTTCATTGACAAAAAGCATAACTGATGCGCATCACTCACATGAAGTTTACCCGCAACATCAACACTATTTAATAGCATTATTTGGATAATGGTGATCTGGAGGACGCTTTTGGCACAAAGACGACTTTCTCTGTTCGACGAAGTCTTCTTTTGAGTTAAACTACAACAAAATCACATAGTATTATCACAGAGTTGGGCTCAATCTCCCATATACATTAAACTACCATGCCGACACATATATTTTCCTGTATAGTGGGCAAACTTTGCATGAAGTGTAGTGATGCGGCCACCTCGTCCTGTTTCCTTACAAAGAAGTCTATACTAAATACATGTTTCATGTTGTGATTGTGAATAAATGCGGCTGGATACAGGAGACCATCTTGTACCAAGCTGGTGGGAATTACTAAGCTGCAGTTACCAAAAGTAAATTAGTAAATGAAATATATGCAGAAGTTTTAAGATATAAGTTGCCTTAATGTTTTTCTACCGTTTTATCACAATAAATTTTGCTGTGGTACATTCCGTTTACTTCATTGAGCAGTAGCGCTTCATTTGCAACTGCGTACTTTGAGTTCTAGATTGATATGCTGCCAGTCCACCAGCACATTTAATAGATCTATCCATCCATCCCCTCTTGGCTTTATGGCAAACATGGGGACGTATAATAATATGTAGCGTTCAAAGCCAGCCGGGCACACATGCAATTCAAGTCCGCTATGTAAGCGTTCATTTCCCACTTGGAGATTTAAAACATCAAATCGGTATTGAAATATGTTTATTCTTTGCTCATGCTCTATCTATTGTGATGTGATACTATAGTCAAGCCCAAGATAGGTTGTCCACAGCTCGAGCTCGAATCCATTTAAAAATCCGTCTATGCAAGCCACTTGAGAATGCTGGTGAATATTATTTTAAAGGTTTGGTTATGTCCAATCAGCTACTTACAACGATTTTGTAATGGTTTTTACATACAAGCTGGCCATAGCAAGTCAGTCAGCATGCATGGATTTACATTGAGTGTCCATGTATGGTATTCATATGTTACAATAAACGTAGTTGAATGTCAAAAAGCCCTTTTTTTATTAAAAACATAATTATGATGTCAGTTACGCCCTTTCGCCACCATTTATCAAGACGCCAGCAACGAAGCTCGGGGAAGATGTTTACTTTTGTCTCGTACGAATACTAAATAATTTGCAATGTATGAATGTAAATAAGTTTGTTAAAACTGAAAATAACATATATTTGTCAACTTACGCTCTTATGCCACCATGTTTTAAGACACACAGGTCGAAGAAAAGGGAACAATTTCACGTTTCCGTCGTATGAATACATAATTATTTGCAGTTGCAACATACTTATGTCAAAATGTATTGAAATAATTGAGAATATCATATTTTAGCATTTACGCCCTTTTGCCACGCATGGGTTGAAGCTAATGACTGATTTAAACTTTACTTTCGTAGAAATATTAATAATTTGTATATATAAGTGCAAAAAATTGTTGACATTGAAAATAACAAATTTTTGGCATTAAGCCCTTTTGTCACTATATCTCAAGGACGCACGCGGCGGAGCTTCGGGGACTTTTCAACTATTGCTTAGTAGGCAAAATCTGAGCCTGTGTGCAAATTTTCAGCTTGTTCGGAATTTTGTCCGGGTAAAAGTCTTCCATCTGGGCTACTAGGAGGTCGACATCATATAAGTGGGCGAATTGGATATTTAATTTCTGGATTGTAAAAATATTTATTCGAGCCCTCAATATTTGGTAAAAATAGACTTTGAAAATTATTCTTTTCATTTCATTTCCTGAAATTACGCTATCCTGTTTATACATTTTCAGAATTGTGAATTTTTTTCGAGATTATATTTGAATGCAATCATTATTTTGACTTACGGTCGTTTAGACTTATGATATTCACCATCGTGAACTTAGACAGTGTAATAATCTGCACTTCATCACAACAAAACATTTCTCCTCAGTTCTGCATTGCGACTGCACCGGCCTATAATGACCGATACGGCGACCTACGGGCTAAAGAGGGCAATTATCCTAGTGTCGCGTCACGTCTCCCACAGGATTCACACTGACCCTGTCATGATCGAGTTACCGAGCGCGGCAAACAGCCCGGAGCGGTGGATCATCGGGTGTAAATAACACTGATACGTTTCGATTCCCTCCCTTACAGCCCGCAGCAACGCGTAGGAAGGCAGACCTCGTTGCTTACGCATAACATCAAGTCTGATGTTCCTAACTGGGAAAACGCTTAAGTTCCGCCGCGTTGATGGATGAACTTTTTTGTAAGTTTTTAGTTTGCGTAGGACAACTTTTCCTTTGCAAGTGCTTTTTGAATGCATTGTATTTGTAGGTGATTGTTGTCAAGTTTCTATAGTTACTTGTTAATTGTTATTATAAACCTAAAAAAACTCATAATAAAACCTTTATTCTATGGATTCTGGCTAACTTTTTCAACTTTTTCTTTCAGAAAGCAATACATCACCATTACCTCAATGTCCATGTAAAATATGAACGTTGTAACCCCACCCGTTTGGTCAGAATCGGCCCAAATGTCACGGAAATATCGCACCAAAAATCGAAAAAAAAAATCGTAAAAGTACGATATTCATGAGAAATATTTCTTCGATTGTACCCAAAAACGAGGCAGGTCTAAGTTCAAAGATTTCGAAGGTCCCCTCCAATTTTCATTAAGATCGCATATATGTCGTTTGCCTAGTAGAGAGCAAACAAACAGACAAAAAAACACCCGAGCTAATTTTTTGGGGGGTCAGTGACATTGAAGTCTTCGCTTCGCTCATCCAATAAGAACGATACTTTAGTTAGAGACAACACCACTCCATTGTTTTGTAATAAATCAATCCCTGTTCTGTCTAAAGATTAATAATACATTTTGTGTGATTAATGAATTGCACTACGAAGACTTTTCAGGACTAATGTTCGATATTGTGTAGTTTTGGAAAAAAGTATTGAGCTTTCGTATACAAAAATGAATATTATGACTTTGGGATTAGGTAGAACACTTCAATACTTCACTAAAACGATACTTAAATATTATATGGAACTTTAGAAAATACAGATTTACATGTACACGTTTTTTTTAGAGAATCTACCGTAAAGCTGTGCTGTATCATTTTGTTACTTGTTAAGACTGGTCTTGTAAATTTGTAGCCTAATAATAAAAGTATTTCGTTTATGATATACTTCAGAATACAGAAACAGTATATAATCATTTGTGCGACAGTTTTATAATAATATTGCTGGCATGGGGTGTGCACTATGCTACTGAAGGGTGGGGGGTATCGACTTAAGTTGGCATCGTATTTATAAATATCATATCGAACTTACCGAAAAATATTATTACCTTTTTTTAATTTATTAAAAAAATGCAATTTAAAAGTTCATATTGATGTTTAAGTTTACACGGTATTAGTATCAATTTTAGATAGTAACAATAACATTTTATATGTGTGTGCTAATGTTGTGAGAACAAGTACATGTGTACTTTTAAAATGTTGCATTCGCATTGGCTATGGATTTGCGATCATGAATATGGAATTAGTGTAATTGTAGGTTTGCCTTTGTTTGAAGAGAAAGGGCAGAGTATTTTTAGTGAAATCTGTCCCTGTCAATGGGGCGGCGGATGGATAGAAGGCTACTAAAAGAATAGTGCAATCAGTACTGGAATGACGTTGGGGATATGCAAATAATTATTTATCCTTAGTAATCTGTCAATAAAATTAGCAAACAAAACTGAAGTGACAATTGAAAGGGGGAATTGTGTACGTTTATAAATATATACATTAATATTAATTATTGTTTGTCGCTTTCTTTTTGTGATTAATACGAATTTGGGGCAAGTAGTGATGCATGCGTTACAAACATTTTTTCAAAATAGGTTAGCAAAGAAGTCTTGGATAGTAATTATATAAAATCTGGACGACCAAACCAAGTGTTAACTATTTATACACACACAAACAAAGTGGGCCTACTTTATTCAACAGTAATGTGTTAAGTTTGTTTCGCCACAATAATAAGCTCACCAACAACATTTTCTTCATTGTTTAATCAAATAAATAAAGACAACCTGTAGTAACGATTTCGATCTTACAACGATGGGATATTATGTTATAATGTTATATTTGATAATTTCCAAAATATAACATTTATCGTTTTACACAAATCCTATCCAACGCGTACGGGAGTCCCCAAAAGAGAGATCGTCGAAGAAGAATACGTATAAAATAATTCGCAATGCTTTGACTTTCATTTTGGTGGAGGTGCCGGGTACCTTGACACTAATGTAATAAGAGTCGCCTTTTGTTTCCACGTTCAAATTTATTTTATTTACATTATATCCGAGAAAACTTACGTATAAACATATATATATATATTATGTTATGGATGAATGTACTCGGTTTTTCGGTTATAATGCCACGTACATTTTCGTTGGGCCAACGTTTCGAGAAGATTTCACTCTACTTCTTCAGGACCAATACAACTTAAGACCAACGAAAATATACGTGGCATTATGTACTATGTAAAGATAGCCCCTTCCCCCTGACCCCCAGGATCACCAAAAATATAAGGTACCCTTGTTGAAGGTCACTCATGTCAAACAGTATAACTTCACGCATAATCTATCAAAGTTTAATTTCTTGGGGGTGAATTTTAGAGGTCAAAAGGTATGAAAAATGTATAGTGGATTTGGTGGTAAAGCTATTTTTAGATAAACATTCACCAATGAAGTTAGTTCGAGCTCATCAAACTGTCTTAAGATTGATAGTGACATAATATAAATTAATACCTTTTGTTGTAACAATCAATTACGTTTGGGGTTTTAAATCTCTCTCCTTAAAAAAATTTTATATTAAACTTTAAAGCTTTTTAAACTTTTCCCCAGGGAAATTGTTTATTCCAATTTTTATATGGCGGGGCCTAAACAAAAATTTTTTTTTACTTTGAGCATCCGCCGGGCAAATCCACAAACTAGAAGGAATGGGGCCAAAATGGGGACTTTTTTTTTGTGATTTATCGTTTTGTCGCCTCGCTTGGGACTTAAATAGCAGGATATCACATAACTAACACTCGAACACAATGAAAACACCTTACATTCTCGAGAACAAGCTAAACGGCAACAATGCGACCCCGTGGGCAGAACTCGCACTCGCGGTCGTACGCAAACATTTTTGGTGGATTTTAAATCTAAAAAGTGGGAATAAAGGGAAAATTTTAAGAATTTTTGTAGTTTGATAAAAACCCTCATTTTTTTGTATGTCCCCTTTTAAAATGAGATTTATGTATTAAAGGGTTAAATGCGCCCATTTTTTCAGGGAATTTTTTTAAGAGTGGTGAAAAAATTTTTTTTTTTTAAGCAAAAGGGGGTTGTCCTAAGTAATCCACCCTTCGTGTCAACTTTTAATTATTCGGCAGAAAACTAAAAATATTTATGCTGGTTTCTAAATTTTAGCGAATTGACATTAATTCTTCTCCCTCGACCACGGAAAACTAAATTTAGCGGTTTGGGCTTTTTTGTAATTGTTTTTATTGAAAAGTTTAAAATTTAGATAAAAGAACACTTTTTGAACTTTTTCGTCTAATAGGTTGCCAGATGTACCTGTGGTTGCAGATATGGTTGGCCAAAAGCCAACATCCAGATTCTACACGAAAGAATTAATATTGATGTGACGTCTACAAAACGATCAAAACCCCCAATGATTAGGGGTGCGTGAATATAGCGTTTCAAATGTTTTTTTATAGCGTTTTGTAGCATCTTTTTTTTTTTGGCTAATTTAAAAACCCTTTGGGTGTTAAAATTTTTTTTTAGTTTTTTAATTTTGAAATTTGGTCACAAGGGGGAAATTTAAATTTATAAAACTGAATAAAGATGGGGTAAAAACAAATATTAGATACTTGGAAAAAAAAAAAATAGATTTAAAAACTTTTAGTTTAAAGTAAAATATAGCGCTTTGTGCATCTATTCACAAAACGCTATTTTCACGTAAACCTCTACCCAAAGACCAGTTCCGACTTTCTCTGTGTAGCCGTAGCCGTTGTACAATTCATCTCCGGGAACGGCATGCAACTTATTGGCTAAGCAATTAGAAACGAGTTAGTATTTAAATGAAAACGACAATGTCAAAAAAAACCGGGTTGGTTTTTTCCCCCCAATTTTAAAAAATTTTAAATGTTTTTGACTAAAGGGAATGATATAATAAAGAAAAAGAAAAAAACCAAAGGGAAAACTGTAGCAGATCTCATTTCAAATCTAATTATTGGTTATATAAGCAAATGCTTGGCGTATATTTAAAGCAGTTTATTAGCATAATTGTGTTAGTTATTTTGTTTACTTAAAAAAAAACTGCTACTTGAACAAAAGAAAAGTTAGTACAGCTTGCAAATGGAAAATTTAAATGGTGTATTTTTCCCCCTGGTTTTATTTTATCTTCAACATATTATGTAGGCCTATGTATGAACTAAACAAAGTGATTTTTAAACTAGACATGATTTAATCACAATCACAACTAGCTTAGATTTCGACTTAAAAAATTACAAGCAGTCAATGTTAAAAAATGTTTATCAATGGCAAAATGAGAAAAGAGCTGCGTAGTAGCATGTACCAGTACAAAACTATCTAGATTAATATTCTAATTACAACAACACGAAGGTGTGCTATTATTCTCCCGAATAAGTTATCTAAGAAATTGTTAGACAAACAATTCCATGGGCTGAGTCCCCCCTGTAAATAACTATAATATTGTAAAATTAACATGAATTTAACTAAAAAAAATCATAACTTCCCCGATTTAAATTACAACCTCCAACAAACTGTCGATCCCCGAATAAGTTATGAAACCCCGTTTTCCCGAAAAAAGTGCAATAATTGATCTAAACACTTTAAATTTTTTGTGTACCCTAGCCATGTTTTAACAAAGCTAACGATTCTCTTGAAAAATTGATATAATTTGTGGGGGCAATCGGGTCCCTTGTTTTACACCTTTTATTTTTGTAGACCCCGAAGGGGTACTTACTTCGCCGAGTGTCATTTGAAATCAAACGGGGTTTTATAAAAAATTATTTTTTTTCTCTATTCATCAATCCTGAAAAACGGGCACATTTCAATCGTTCCGTTTTTCTTTTTTGAACAGGTGGAAACTTGTTATTCTGAATCAAAACACGTTTCGGAGCCGAACACAGTTGTATCTCCTTTTATTCGTAATTGAATTGTTCTCGAGCCAAGAAACGTTCGTTCTTCTAACTCTTTACTGTGTTTCCAAACTTCCCGTCCTCCCGTTGCCGGCAGCACCGTCGGGAGGGGGAGGGGGAGGGGCAAACAAACTTTCGCATTCAGCGCTTGTATGGAAGTTTTTTTAAGTCTTTGGAAGTTTGATTGGATTTGCTCGGAGCGGAGAGAATCTTGCATCTTCAGTGTTTGTGTACACACAGGACGACGGCGCTTGGGGAATTTTATTTTCAAAGTATCTCGGTGACGAGAAGATGGAAACTTTCCAGAGAAAAAAGAAAAAGAATTGAATAAACTGAAAAGATTCTTTTCTAGTTTGCACTTTGTCTGAAATGGCATAACATTTGCGTTTATGTAAATGTGTAATTTTAGCAGGAGTGATTCCAGGAAACTCTTAAAGAAGTGAGAGGGAACTAAAAGCCAGGGAGAGTCATTGACAATCCTGAACTTAGCATAGATATAATTTTATACAAGTATCCGCTTAAAAGTCAAGTAATATACTATAGCCATACGTTCACTAAAACTTCACATCACAAGAGTACGCTTATATCTGCACAAAATCGAAATTTTTAAAATTTTTAAAAATATTAAATCATAACATTACAAGAGTCACCTCTTACACAAAAACGAACAAACACATCCATCACGACTTTTTCAAGGTAAGAAATATTTTACTTTTAACATTGGATTCTTGCAAGTAGTGCTTTCTAGCGTTTTAATAATTTCTTAAGAATATAGTGTTTAGGGATTGGCTATATGACATATCATTCAATTATCGATATCACATTAAAACTTCAATATCGATATATCGATATTTTAATATCTGCAAATAAAAATTATAAACTTGTCAAGTAATAATAATTATTTTTTATTCGATACTATAGACCTGCTATTAATAATGGGTGGTTATAATGAATTGTCAAAACTTAAAAACGAGTTTGCGTTTAATGACCCGGCACCTCCACCATATTTAAGAAAGTCCTATTCTCGTATTAGTTTTTAGCGTTTTAACAAAAAATGTATTTTTTTCGATTTTGTTTTATTTCGATATTTCGATATGAAATCCAAATGTCGATATCGAAAATATTCCCTCGTATCGATATCGTATCGAAATATCGATTTCTTTGCTCAGCCCAAATAGTTATAGTATTACTTTGCTTACAAAGCAAAACCAGCCGGAGAGTATCAAAATAGTGTCCTTGAACAAGGAACAGAACTTTCAGACAAAAATACAAAAATGTTCAAAAATTACGGAGCCTCAATCTAAAAAAAACATTATTTAGAACTACAATGTTGAGCACATCAGCAAACCACCCTTCTTGTTATAGTTTATATTGGATAAACACTGTTTTTTTTCTTTTCAACAAAGCACTCAATCTTCCTTGGATGGTGGCCAGGAACCGTCTAACAATATGAAATAAGTTTTAGAATATTATTATAAAATTAACATTTTCATTATCTCTAGCTTGGGTCCGAAATATAAAACAAATTTATCAAATTGATAATACTGATTTATTATTTATATTTTATATTACTTGCCAATGATGTTCGAATTTTAAAAAGCTCTAACCCAACATGAAATTGCCAGTTCTACCCACATAAGGCGTGAACTTAAATGCTCATCGCTAATTACTCATTGTAATGGTCGTCAACTTTCATCATAGCCGACGCAATCACACCTTGGGTGCGCCGATCAGCATGACAAGAAATCATAACAAATAGATCGAGCCAAATAGAAAAGGCTTAAAAACTCAGAGCGGGCGGCCAGCAAACATATGAGACAGTACAAACAGCATAATTACCTCTCTTGAACGAAAGAATGCAATCAAACATATTGAATCGATGAATAACAAATAATTCCTAGAAAAAATGTGCCGGCTTGGTATATGATTGATAATCATGTGCTGTCGTTGATAGAGTGGAAGGCGCAAGTCATGGGCGGCCTGCGCGCATGCGCCCTAGCTGAGACTTGGGCCCCACGGAACCGAATGTTCGGATGACACCCGGCTTGCTATGACACGGCTAGTTTCCAGGCTAGCCGACATGACTGACAGGATAATATATCTTAGAGGATACAAGGACCTGCCAGCGAGCCAATAACTTTGCAGGGTGTCCAAAGCGTTACGATTGAAAGAGAGGTTTATCAAATTATATTTAAAATGTTATTACAGAGTTTAAATAAGATTGTGGACAAACATAACACAAATCATTGGAAAATTAATACTTATGAGAAGGTAATGTGCAATTTGTTTATAGCCTTTATACATCCGATATCGTGTCTTCGGCATTGAGTGTCTAAATACATATTTAAATTCATATCTATTTTTTTGTTCTGGTTTTTAATTTTAGTTACATCAATTATCTGGTTAACAGCAGTTAGAGCTACCACAAGGAACATTGCCGAATGAAAACATGACTGTTGGAAGCTTTCGAGGTTGTACATAATATTCATGACTACCTTTTTCTGGGAAACCGAGTCTGTTAAGGCGAAACTATTACTTATGTATATACATAAAAAATAACGTACCTTGTAAAGAGGGTGACAGGTACTCAAGTACTATGGGGCAGATGCTCTATCTGTCACTCTCGCATTTATTTTTAATTATACATGTCTATTGTTGTACACAAATAAATGCAAATATTAATAATTTAAAAAAAAAAACAATAAAATAAAGTCTACCCGAAAAAAAGTCGTCGTGAAAATAAGCCTGTCCTTCAAACCGGTGCACGGGGAACGGTTTAAGCTTGGGATAGGCCAAAGACATTAATAACTTATAATGAACTTTGAATTAAGTTAAGTATTGAGCGTAATACATAACGTCTATGCTTATGTTAAATGCACAAGTTACGAAATGTGTACTTTTGATAAGTTATGAAGGTTTGAGCTTGTAGATACCACATCCTCAACGTTGTATTATATATATTTTTGTTATGTCTAAAATTTAATCTGTTGTGTGAAAAGAGAAATTAGTAGAATATAACTCTAAATTTAAAAAATAAAACATTTTGATTTTAAATTAACAAATACAAAAAACATGCATTTAACCACAAATTTCCCAAAGAATAACAATTTAGTTGAGTTATACAGCAGAATTAGAAGCAAGAGCAATTCGATAACCGTGTATAAGTAAAGCAAAGAAAATACCAGGACCAAGTCATTATGTTCATTTACCATAAAATAATATAAACATAAATTTAATTTTAACACGTGTCACGGGGGAGCCAGGTGTACGTACCACCTTAAAGCAACAGATTTGACAGCCCTGAATGAGACAAACTCTTTAATCCAACAAGTCGGGGGATTTGTGGGAAATATAGAGTTAATATTTGTTTGTGAACGCTTTGGGTGGGAGCAGCACGCACCGCAGAAAAGAGAGACAGGTTTTGATTCGTCACTGGGTCCCCATTCAACGCCAGACACTATTCATACAAATCCATCTTCCTACAGAAGGTTACGTCTGTAAGTAAAATACAGCAATGATACGCCAAACTAGCTTAGAACCCAGTCATCGCGGCTCGAGGCGTGAGAAAAGTAGTTAATTTATTCAGACTTTGTGTCTTGTATGTGTGTTTGTGACGACTTTTCAACCAGTGGTTAATCGTAATGTTTGTGTAAAATATACTTAAATATACAAAAATACCAAATATATTAATTAAATTATTTTTTTGAGTGGTTATTGTTCACAGTTAGACGTGTTCTTATAAGATCTGAATTTTTAAAAGAAGGGGTAATCTTAACGTAGCTGTTAATCTTTAATACCAACGAAGGCGCATATATAAAATTATATAAACAGTGTTTTAAGAATCAAATTAATAAAACCATAGTCAAATATTTAATAATGCCAGGAAATATACACTAAAAACTTTAACCCTTATACCAACGTTTAAAAATCAGGTACGTTTTTTTACTTGGTAAAGAGACAGCGTGAATGGGGAATCATTTAAAACGAGGAACGTATGACTGCAGTGTAAGTGTACAATGAGCTTTTGAATATGTGTGGTAATTTATATGTATGTTTTCTTATCGTCATAGCTGGTTTAAGTTCAAAAATTCATTTGGACTGCCCAATGTGTTGTTTAACAATGTCATTCGCATTACTATAATTAATATTTTAAAAATACCACAATATTTCGGCTGCTTATCGGCAGTCGTTGACAATGCAAATGAATTTTCGAACTTCAATCATGGTAACCAGTTAAGCTAAGAATAGTCATACCTGGTATTAACGTATGTAATTATTATATATTTAGTTAAGCGAGCGAAGCGAGCGTTTCCATTTGACTCTGCCGGAAAAATTAGTCACTGGTTTTGTTTTTTTTTTTGTTGTTTGTTTGTTTGTTGTTTGTTTGTTTTTTTTTTTTGTATGTCTCGCGATAACGTTCGAACGGAGGCTCGGATCGAGTTGAAATTTTGACCATCCGCAAGCTTTGTTCTCGATTGAATGCCATTAGTTTTGTGGCAAAATCGTTCAAAAAGTTAAAAAGTTACATTAAAGTTTATCGAAAGTTTTTTTTTCAAACTAACCGGCGACAAAATCTGAGATAGCCAAATCATTTAGAATGTCCGTCCGGTCAAGAATATGTAAATTTTATTTGATCCGATAAGTATTGTAGATGGAAATTACATTATAACAAAAGTAACGTTGCCATGGCAACGAAAAGAAGACGCGCGAAGTTTCTATCTAATACACTGCCACCTAGAAGTAATCAAAAAACTTCAAGAAAGCAGTCTATTATTTGTCACCAAAGAGTTGAAATAGTTTTCCCAAGGAGTCAAGGTCCTCTAGATGGCGGTGGATTTTATCCACAAAGTAAAGGTTTTCACACACGGGTTTACCCAAATACCTTGGCAATAATAAATAATATTGGAAACACAAACGCCATAAATTTTATGTGCAATGTGGGTCTAGCTATAGCACGTGCTCGCTTATCAACGCGTCCAACTGAGCGTTTCCTAGTTATAATAATAACCAATTCATAACGTGATGCAGTGTACGCAATTAAAGGATTTCATACATTTTGTTTATAGTACAAAGAATTCTGGAGAGGCACTAAACACGAACGTATAGCTAGTTACCTTACACACAGTAATTTACACGTTTATTTTACATGTTCAAATAAATAAATAAATTAGTTAATTAATTTTTGTTGTCCCCAATAGGATAGACGTTAAAAATAAATAAAAAAATTAATAAAAAATTAATAAAAAAATTAATTGGTATAGATAAGCAAAACTAATTAGTCTATTTTCTTTACTACATGTCTTAATTTTTGTTACACACGTGGTTCAATTATATGTATGTCAATTTAAAATAAGGCAGTCAACTTCTAGTATGAATTTGATTTATAAACTGAGAAATAAAAAAAGCAACCAAAGTTTTACGACTTTTTGTTTGTTAATTGTATTGTTAAGCGAGCGAAGCGAGCGTTTCCATTTGACTCTGCCGGAAAAATTAGTCACTGTTTTTTTTTTGTTTTTTTTTTGTTTGTTTTGTATGTCTCGCCATAACGTTCGAACGGAGGCTCGGATCGAGTTGAAATTATGACCATCCGCAAGCTTCGTTCTCGATTGAATGCCATTAGTATTGTGGCAAAATCGTCCAAAAAGTTAAAAAGTTACATTAAAGTTATTCGAAAGTTTTTTTCTAAAACTTAACGGGGACAAAATCTGAGATAGCCAAATCATTTAGAATGTCCGTCCGGTCACGAATATGTTAATTTTATTTTGATCCGAAGTAGTGTAGATGGAAATTACATTATTAAGCGAGCGAAGCGAGCGTTTCCATTTGACTCTGCCGGAAAAATTAGTCACTGGTTTTGTTTTTTTTGTTTGTTTGTTTGTTTGTTTGTTTGTTTGTTTGTTTGTTTGTTTTGTTTGTTTGTTTGTATGTCTCGCCATAACGTTCGAACGGAGGCTCGGATCGAGTTGAAATTTTGACCATCCGCAAGCTTCGTTCTCGATTGAATGCCATTAGTTTTGTGGCAAAATCGTTCAAAAGTTAAAAAGTTACATTAAAGTTAATCGAAAGTTTTTTTCTAAAACTTAACGGGGACAAATCTGAGATAGCCAAATCATTTAGAATGTCCGTCCGTCACGAATATGTTAATTTTATTTTGATCCGATAAGTAGTGTAGATGGAAATTACATTATAACAAAAGTAACGTTGCCATGGCAACGAAAAGACGCGCGAAGTTTCTAATGCACTGCCACCTAGAAGTAATCAAAATACTTTCGAGGAAGCAGTCTATATTTGTCAACAAAGAGTTTAAATAGTTTTCCCAAGGAGTCAAGGTCCTCTAGATGGCGGTGAATTTTATTCACAAAGTAAAGGTTTACACACGGGTTTACCCAAATACCTTGGCAATAATAAAAAATATTGGAAACATGGCCCTGTGGACAGCGAACGTCGCAAATTTTAAAATTTAAAAAAAATGTGCAATGTGGGTCTAGCTATAGCACGTGCTCGCTTATCAACGCGTCCAACTGAGCGTTTCCTAGTAACAAAAGTAACGTTGCCATGGCAACGAAAAGACGCGCGAAGTTTCTAATGCACTGCCACCTAGAAGTAATCAAAATACTTTCGAGGAAGCAGTCTATTATTTGTCAACAAAGAGTTTAAATAGTTTTCCCAAGGAGTCAAGGTCCTCTAGATGGCGGTGGATTTTATCCACAAAGTAAAGGTTTACTCACGGGTTTACCCAAATACCTTGGCAATAATAAATAATATTGGAAACATGGCCCTGTGGACAGCGAACGTCGCAAATTTTAAAATTTATAAAAATGTGCAATGTGGGTCTAGCTATAGCACGTGCTCGCTTATCAACGCGTCCACTGAGCGTTTCCTAGTATGTATGTTGTATTTGTTAGTAAAATGCCAGTTTCACACCCTAGGACAATAGGGTTTAATTTCATGTGCGTCTACGCGTACGAAGATAATAATTAACTTTCGAGCGAGGATTGAAATAATTAACTTACAGAAAGTTTCTTTAAAACAACAGAAAACCACATTTAAAACACTTTAGTGGAAAGCAACTATTTTTTACAACTAGGAAACGCTCAGTTGGACGCGTTGATAAGCGAGCACGTGATAGCTAGACCCACATTGCACATTTTTTTTAAATTTTTAAATTTACGACGTTCGCGTTTCCAGTATTATTTATTATTGCCAAGGTATTTGGGTAAACCCGTGTTTAAATCTTTACTTTAAAAATCCACCGCCATCTAGAGGACCTTGACTCCTTGGGAAAACTTTTTAAACTCTTTGTTGACAATTAATAGACTGCTTCCTCGAAAGTATTTTGATTACTTCTAGGTGGCAGTGCATTAGAAACTTCGCGCGTCTTTTCGTTGCCATGGCAACGTTACTTTTGTTATAATGTAATTTCCATCTACAATACTTATCGGATCAAAATAAAATTAACATATTCGTGACCGGACGGACATTCTAAATGATTTGGCTATCTCAGATTTTGTCGCCGTAGAGTTTGAAAAAAAAACTTTCGAATAACTTTAATATAACTTTTTAACTTTTAGAACGATTTTGCCACAAAACTAATGGCATTCAATCGAGAACAAAGCTTGCGGATGGTGAAAATTTCAACTCGATCCGAGCCTCCGTTCGAACGTTATCGCGAGACATACAAACAAAAAAAAAACAAACAAACAAAAAAACAAAAAAAAAAACAAAACCAGTGACTATTTTTTCCGGCAGAGTCAAATGGAAACGCTCGCTTCGCTCGCTTAATAAAAACAACGTTTCGGAAATTATTGAAAACTATTTCCGTCATCAAGTTAGTTTGAAAAACAAAAAATCATATTATCAAAAATATATCAAAACAAGCAAAGACAATAGCCAAAGTAGATAACAATTTCACATTTCTCACACATGGAAGTTGACAAAAAAATAAGGTGATGTAACAAACCAAAAGGCTATATTGTATCATGAACTAAACTTTAAAACTAAAACAGTAAACAACGTTTGTGAAAATTCGGAAGCTGTATGAAGTCATGTTTGGCAAAACAACACGGACTACAGGTTACCGTGCGAGGCCGGGCACTTAGTGACAGTAATGACACCGCACACCCATCCCTCCCACTTCACCTAATGATATATGATCACCATCACCAACGCTCGCGTGAGCCGCAGCTTAAACCACCCGACTACCTCCATAAAACATTCACTTCTCATCTTGGCTATCAAAATGTCAACTTTGCTTTTTAATAGATTTTCTAATTAACTTTTTAAAAATATTTTATGTTGGTTTTTAAATCAAGATTACATATTTTCACTGGTACAGTTGAGTGCTATATAAACGTTTGGGAATATACGTGGTAAATTGTGTGCGGCTTAGCACAATCATGTCATGTTGACTTATACAAGCAAATGCGTGACTTAAAAAATAATGGGAAAAGATAATGTAAAATGGAAACGACAAATAAATCATTATAGTTTCAAGATAAAATATTTTTGAGTGAAACAAGTGTACTATACGACCAAACGTGACTATAGGTATATACTTGTTTAGCCTGTAAAAGTTAATTATTATACAAATCAATGTAATTAAACCGGAAAAGATGCGATAGTATAGCTGACTTGATTGCTCTTTTAGGACTACCACTCAACCAGCAGGTAGAATGTGCGTTATAATTTATCTATATTCTAGGTCAAGATGCTGACATATACAATATACGTACATACATGAGGCTTAGAAGTTACTGGCGAGACTAGTTCGAGAAGTCGTCGCTTCGATTCCAGCATCGCCAATCCCGACTGAAGATTTTGTTCAAGCGTTTCATAAGACACATGCGAATCCTGGGATTGAGGGTTAGAGGTCTGTTCCCAAGTCTTGGAAAGTTGAGTATGGTTTCCAACTCAGTATTTTCAATTACATAATGATTCATATGACAAATTAAATCTATAGCTTTTTAGCTTATATAGAAAACCTTGAATCGTGATTGTCTACGGCGAGAATCGAACCCAATCCCCATCTAGACAATTTAATTACCTATACTTTTTTTATGATCCCAGTACGTTTAAATTTACAATTTAGTTTAACAAGAACATTTTCGTATCATTGGGTCATCTTCTATCTTAGCCAGCCTCAAAGCCTGAACAAGTTATACTACCAGTTCCTCTTCGATTTTCAAAAGCGAGATAATAAAATGGGCAAATGTTACATTCACGAAGAAACGTTTAACAGTAGCTTAACCGACGGAAGCGTATTTTACCTGTTGGATAGCCTTTGTTGCACGAACCACAATATTTTCAATTCGCGACTTTTGAACCATGAGTAATCTAACCACCCAATCAATCATATGTGGCTACAGATCCGGTGAAATACCAGCCACGCATCAATTTTGTTGCGGGTTTCCGTGGTTTGGTCGGGTTAGGAGGGGGGGGGGGGGGGGCTGCAGGGAGCGCACTCCCAGATCAATCAATAGATGTCAGCACTGCAGCTGAAAGACTGATGGGCCTCGAACGAGTTAACGATTAAGTTGAAAACTCCGCGCATGTCCCTGTATGGCCATGTCCATGAATCAAGATGACTGTGAGAAAGTTACTGGACTTGAGTTTACTTTCTCAATTACTAACTAGTTATGCTGACTATCTGTCCGTCCTAACACACTCATAGTCCTATAAGATGACACACGATATGGAAGATAATCGAATCGGTATATTATGTTGTTTGTTTTTAGGTAAATTCAACATAAACTTTTGTCACTATAGCAACAGGTGGATAATGAATTGTAATTATACCAGCAATCTAGGAAAATAAGATTTGTGAGTACGTGATAACCTGAAACCTATTTTGATGCATTTTCTTTTTAAGTAATAGCTTCATATCACCCTAATACAAATTAAATATTACCGCTCATTTAACTGCATCAGTAGAAAGATCATCACAGAAAGGTTCCCATATATTTCTTTGCATGTTTGTATATGCACGTGTTTCAGAAATCGTATGAAAACAGATACAAAACTGGGAACTTAGTCCTAAGTGACGCATGCTCAAGTTTAAAGTACTTATAAGCAATTCGGCGTTACTATGTATAGGAAATACACACCCTATAAAATATAATTAATAATATTTTGTATGAAAATCACAATAAATATTTGGTTATTTGCAGCACAACAAAATTTCAAAAGTAAATATTAAGGAAAACATTTAAATTATACAAAATCATGTTCATTCCACATATTGGCACCCCTATCTGAATGCGTTCATGGTAGACACCATTATTATGGTATTCGCAGTTCCATTGATTCCATTCCATTCCATTGATAGTTGATAATTAATAAAATAACATGCAACAATGTTCTTAATTCATTACACTCCATGAAATGAATTGACATTATTTACCAAAGTGAAATCTCCTTTTGTCCCTCGATTAGGTACAAGTTTGGCTAAAGGATACATCTTCGTGCGTAAGAAAGGAGACAAAACATGCAACACCACAGTCATGACAGAGGCGAAATATCGACTGTATTTATATAACATATTTCTTTAAAAGCATACATCACAACAGGTCGACGCGGGCAAGGGCTTGTTTGCATATGAATTGCGTTGAAAGTCACCCTTCACGGCGAAACATGAAATAATGCCTCCATTATTGATGAGTGCTAGAATGAAATAATGCAGCAACTAACTTTTTAACCCCGCGGTATGTGTTGGTGTTGATGGAAGACGTATCGCAGCCCTGGGGCCAACCTAAAGTATTTGATGGCTTCGCTAGAGCGGCAGCCAATAAAGCAATGAAAGACTAATCAAACACTTGTTCAGCTTGAAACACGCATGATAAACAAGTTGATGTTGTTTTATGCGAATACATTTGTCTTAGACTGTCTTATGTTTTATACGAACGTCGCGTATTGATTGATCTAACTGAAATCAATGTGGATAGGCTTATGAACAAAATCAAAATTGAAGATGACACCTTAACGTTTGTGGAGGAATTCAAATACTTATGTATAATCTTAGATGATAAGCTTTCATTTAAGAACCACATTAAGGCTATTGTACCACCTGGCACCTCTGGCCGATAATTTGAAAGTCGAAGAAACATGTCTGAAAAGTTTGCTGAATGAAAGAAGGCCTGTAAAATAACAGAAAAAAAAATTGCGAATTGTTTTGGGCGGGACATAACCTCACTTTTGGAAATTACATTTAGATTTTGGACAAAAGCGTGATATACAAGACTCGTTCAAAATTAAGTTTTGAGAATCGGTTTTCTGGACATAGTTTTTTAAACACCTTTAAACTACAACTTGACTATAGCTAAAATAGTTTTCTGAAAATAACAGTTGGTGTACGAATTTTTTTGTCAAACGGTACAAATACGAGTTTTGTACCGTTTGACAAAAAAATCTTCTTCTTTCATTCAGCAAACTTTTGTTATTTTAAAGGCCTTCTTTCATTCAGCAAACTTTTCAGACAATAATGTTTCTTCGACTTTCAAATTATCGGCCAGAGGCGGTACAATTGCCTTAATTATATTGCTGAAAACATTGCCAAGAAAATAGGCTATATATAATATATATGTAGGAGAACTGGTCATCATTTATCATCAAGGACGACAATGGTTATTTATAAAACAGTTATTCGACCACATTTCGATTTATGTTCTACATTTTTCCATCAGACTATTGTAACAGATATGAATAGAGACTTCAAAAACTACAACATAGAGAAATGCGCACCATAATTAAATGCAATAGATATGTACCAATAACAACATTGCTGGACGCACTTCAATGGTTAAATGTTAAAGAACAAATTAAGTTAAATGCAATGATTTTTATTTTTAAGATACAGAATAAATTGTTACCAAACTACTTGGAATTGAAATTAAAGACAATAGCAGAAATTCATTACCATAACACAAGGGGTGCAAAGACTGGTTGGATGGTTGCCATGAAAATTGCTACTAAATCTATATTTTATACAAGCATAAGAGAATTTAACAACCTACTACTAACAGTGGTAAATTCTACTATAGTGTCACTAATTTTAAGAAAAAGTATCTCTGGTATAGAGCTCAGGCTCAATCTTAGTGTAAAATTAGTAAAATGATTATTGTATTCTCTTTAAGGCACTATACCTGCCATCTTCTATGTTGTACAATATAGGCCTATTTATAATATGGATGATTTATGCATTGTATTACAATAGCTGATTAAGTTAAATAAAGACATACTTTTATATAACTCGAACGCACAATATCGGTAGCCAACCCAAGGTTCGGCGAGTTGCTTCCGGATAAACCTCATCTTCACATCGAAGTTCTGAAGAGCTAACTTATACAGCGATAGTTCAAACTTTGGTGGTATAATCTACATTCTACAATCTACAACTTAACTTATAAGTTACAATTTACAACGTAACTTCCGAAGTCAAATTCAAGCCGAAATATAATATAGGAAAATATAGGAAGTATTATGTATAGAAATAGAAGGAAAGATATTATGAAATTATGAAATGTATATTTTAATGTATATTTTTATAAAATTGTTAACAATTATGTATTACTCTCCATAGGCTAGGCTATTCACTTTCTCTAAAAAGAGTTATACTTATGCAATGTATGAGTCAAGGTGAATAAAGTTATTGTTATTGTTATCGAACCTGCGCAATAGCATTGCAAGATCCATTTCTGTACAACAACATACCAATTTTAATGAGTACTTTTTCGGGTAGATCGAGTAAGTGTAGGCAAATTAAAGCTTATTTACGGAGAAGGTTTCAAATAAAGCAGCATACCATTTTACCTGCATGCATTGTAAAGCGTATTTCAAAACTTGCACGGCTATTATATATATGCCAAGTATGTGGGCATACAATCTTTTAAATTTTGCTATAAAATAGCACGCACGCCGATTTGATTTGATCTGATTTGATCTACCTAAAACTGTAGCATGTCAAGTGTTTTCCGTGCAACTTGACGCATTACTCTTATCATGTGACAGCATTTGCCTGACTGAGGATAGAACTTGGACCTCAGGCTCTCGTATATCGAAAATCGATTATCTTACCAATTGGAGGGACATACTTGTACTTAATTTATGTATTCTCATTTCTTTTCCACTTATAATTCACATAATTCATATTGCGTGGAATGTACGTGGTTTTAGAAATAAGGGGGAAAGGGATTCCCAGAGTATCGAGCTACGTGGCTCAGTGCTAGTGCACGGTACTCTAGTTCAAGATATATTTTATTCGATTTTAACCAACTTGTGTAACCTCATGGCTTGGTTATGTTTTTCATGTATGGTAAAGCGAATGTTGGGGTTAAGTCCTTAAAAAGGATCTGCGGTAGGCACAGTCGTGCACATCATTACAGGTGATAAGAGTGTTCACTTACGCCACCATTTATACAGACGTCTGATACCATCGGAATATTTCACTGTCATTCCCTCGAAGAAAATAAATCCTGATTATTTTCGTACAAACTCATTCGCGTAAATCTTTTACTTCCTCGATGTAAATTATCCACAGTTGAAAACATTTGACAAGATTATAGAAAAAGTGGATTTGACGAGATTTGGAGCAAGCATCTCAGTCATCGACCGAAGTCACTCACCCACTTGATAGCAGGCAATGATGACGTGTGCAGTTTGTGCCGTGGGGGAGAGGGGGATAAAGACATGCTAATCATGCCATGCGCATCTCCTCTCTTCTCATTGGTGGACTCGCCAGAGGAAGGGTGGAGCTTGTGGAGTGATAGGCAGCTGATACAGGACGTAGATCACTTGACGAGATGCCCCTTGCATAAAGAAGACCTACCACCAGCAATACGTACACTTTCGTTTGATAATACTCGGTGCTGGCGACAATCTATAGCAAGAGTTTCAAAACTACTGATTGTTTGATGTCGCGATTTGCCTATGACGATGCTAACTACAATCTATTTGCTTAACCTCCACTTTAATTGATAAGCAGACTACTGATCAATTCACGAGTGAAGTGGGTAGTAAACAGGCTAATTATTATTTGTGACGTGGGGGTTATCGATCATATTCAGGTGCGTAGCACAGGGTGCAGTGAGGGGGGCAGCGCATTCTCGGGAACAGCGGAACAATTTCGCAGACTGTTATGGGTCCATAGTATATAATTTGCACTATACATAGCTAGTTTTGTAGATTAATTATTTGCATATAGTATTTATACTTTTTGCATTGTGAAGTAATTTGTTTTCCTCCTTTGAAAACTCATTTAAAACATTAATCAACTAGTGATTATAATTATTCATTCAATGATTCACATTATAATCATTAGGAAAGGAATAACGCTTTACCGTTGGTGAAATTGTGTATGATGATGATAAATAATATAATCAATTCCAAAAATAAATATATTATAATGATAGAATAGAAATCACATGTTTGGGTTCCGTTCTTAAATTAGATAAATAACGATAAATTTAAATTCAATGTTCTTGTTGTATGTATTCTTTTAAAACTGTACCTTTCGACACAGATATTGCTTATCTCGCTCAAAGTTTCTAGCTTAGAACGATTGAGCAGTTACATATTACTTTAAGAAATCCTGACAGAAATAACTAATATCCAAAGTCTCACCAAGCTTTTCAATTTAAACAAGATAACTTTCTCGTTGGAAAGTGGGCTCAAACTTCATACTACAAGCGAACTATAAAGTACTGGTTTACATGTTTTATAAATAGTGTATTCGAGTGTTTTTAATTTGAAGTCAACACGCACATTTATTTGATATCTTTAGTTTGTATTTGGCGAAACTGTTGCGTTGGTTTATCTGTATAAGTTTTAACTTAAAAAACTTGGCCTAAATATTTCAAAGGGCAAAATTATTGGTACGATAACCTTCGTGACAGGTAGTTATGACTAGACATATATTACCAAGAGAGTTATTTAAATTAATACGGCATTGGCAAAAAATATCTCTGCCGGGTCTTCAACCAAGGACTGTTCTTATCCCTCATTGATGGCCCAAATCCAAGGCCATAGGAACAGTTAAAGCAAATAAGCTTAGTGCAGTCGATACCGTATTTTAAAATGTTAATCATCTATGCAAATATTGCATTGGACAAAAGTGTTCCAAGGATGCCAAAAAATTGTTTGTGCAGCAATTTCAATAAAATATTGCTTGACCCGGCACCTCCACCAAAAGCTGCGTCATTCTGCATAACTCAAGTTTTTATTATTTTTGAAAGATACTTGTCAGACACTTTCATAACAGAGGAGTAAAATCTTATAAGAACAACAGGAATACGGCGGCTTAAGGTGGGGCAATAGAAAATATGTCAAATAAATAAAAAACAATTTATGTTCGTTTTCATCATTATTTTAAATAATATTGTCTTGTTCTACGTCACAATCTTGACGACAATATAAAATTATTGTTATACTATTATAGGCTAATTTCTTAAGAATATACAGAGTAAAATAAAATAAAATAACCAGGAAAAAAAGAGTAAACTTTGTAATATTCGAGCTAGATCCCATCGGTAAAAATCACACAAGAAATAACATTACAACGTTATTTATATGCCCTATGATATTGGTTCGATAAAATATTGGTCAATAATGACGTACTCGTCCATCTTTGATGTACATACTCGAGGTGTTATTTTTGTAATTTTACACTCGGTTCAGTCACAATACGCTGATTACCAAGGAGAGTGTTTGGTAGCGACGACAACTTAGCATCGGTTCGAGTTACCTTCCAAACAACTCTATACCATTCATTACGTGCTTCGTTGCTCTTAAGTTCTAATGCTCCAAAGTCCAGATTACATTGTACTCTTGTGCCGTATGGATAGATTTTAAAGTCCATGTAATATATCAAAAGTTGAATACTTCTGTTGATGGTGGGAATTGAACCGGGACCTTATGCATCGCAGGCAGGGAGGGGTGGAGCACTAGACCAATGAGCCTCACAATACGCGTTGGTACGTTTAAAAAAAATCATGGGTAATATTAAAAAAATGAAGTCAATCCAATAGAAAAACATTTAATAAATACAATGAGAAGGAAACGTGCAACAGAGTAACTATAGGTAGTATATTGTGTGTGGGACGTTGGGGGCTATTTAATAGGTAACCATCCCAGCAGACTCCTCATTTGTTTAAATAAACAAATTAATAAAATGTCAATCAACAAATCAATCAAGTAAACAAGAACAATAATCACCGCGACCTTCCGAATCTAGTTCAGAATACAGTGCTACCTATAAGACAAGAGTCTAGAGCCATTATTAATCTATTGCATTTTTTTTGTAAATCAATCCCGAAATTACAAAATCCATCGCAGCGGGGTATCGAACCCCGGTCTCCCGATTGCCGGTCGAGTGCTTTACCCTTAAGCTACCGAGAGCTACATGAGTCACCGGTTCGATACCCCGCTGTGAGTGATTTTTTAATTTAGGAGTGATTTACATAAAATCAATTACACCTACGGGAGTGTTTTCCGATTAATAAAAATGAGAAAAAGTCTATTGCTTGTTAAACCTTGAAACAATTCATGCCAAATTCGCGTTTCTGTCTCCATCAACACGTGCAGCCACGAGTGAGAAGACGTAAGAACAATTCTTTATACTTCAATACTATCAATCAATTACAGACTTTCATATTTGATGATGATGTAATCCAGCTCACAGCATGTGCCACAACTTCCTAGTTACAAAACGCGTACCTACTCTATATTTAAGTAGAATATCATGTTTCCATATGTACAAGATATAGCAGCTCAGAACGTTGTTTCGCATCATTACCACCATAGGGTCACTCACATTCACCTCATACACGCTCGTTGAATTGAGTTCTTTTTTAAACGCTCTTGCCAGAAAACCATCGCTATTAAAATATGCGCGTGCAGAATCAAAGACATTGTTTTGTCGCGTCTTACAGTCTCAGGTACGAGCTGCACCTCGGACAAGCGTAGAAAGTTTCTACTTTCTAGTTGTCTTTGCCATTTTCTACAGTAATACGTTGATTTACGAATTTGAAAATTTGTAATGTCCTGTTCACAAATACATAGAAATAGATTTAGAATGGTATGTATTTTTTATGCTATGCCTATTGCCTATGCCTATATGCAAAGCTTCGATATTTAATTTCAGATGGATTAATATTATTCCCAAATCATCCTACGTGAAATGTTTAATTCAAATCAATCTTCATTATTTGTTCAAACACGTCGTAAGATTTTCTATCTAAGCACAGTCAACTTTCAAGATACAAGAACTGCCCAACATAGCTTAGCTTGACATACGATTCTGACACAAACCATTGCACACAACCGCTTTAAGCAATAAACCACTCTCGCAGATCTTAAACGGTAATTTATCAAGCTGTAATGGTGTGGAGCGTGGCTTGGTAACACCGAAATAGTAAATAATATAACGATGTCGGCATATTCCAAAAAACCTTTTTCAAAAGCAAAACATTCATATTCAGAAACCAGCACCACACAAAAACCACTAAATCCCGACGCTAGTGAATAAAATCGTGTTCATAATTTGTAGAACTATCAAGTGTTTTATTGTTATTCTAATAGTGGAGCATCGTTCTCGTGTAATAGATCATTTGGTTGGTTGGTGACAAGGACTGAAAGAAAAGGGTACTCCCGCCTACCGCAAGGCCATTCATCATCTAGCAAAGACGACACTTGTGTTTGGAAGCCGACTCGAGGCAAAATAAATCCCACAGCAGTGACACAAGGAATAGAATAATGTAGTGCTAAAATATAGTGCATGAATAAAGCGTCAACGCAGTAAAAAATACAACATCAAGAATGTTATTCGGAGTCTTTATAGTCGACTAGTTTGACCCGACCGTGGCTAGTTCCATTCATGTATATAGGAAGTTTCACAGTTATAATGTTTAATCCGAAATCATATTTCTGTTAAGATGTATGTTGTATATTTCTTCCCTCCCAAGATTATCGTGGACATAAACAATTCTAGAAAAGGCGTGCTCCGTTAGTGCTTAGCTGTTGTATATGTGACATTAACTGCTCGTGTGTGTGACTGGGGACAGTATGTGTTTATGAGCCATGCCCTTGCTATAATGCGACGAAATGTGGAAAATGTCAGATCTTGACACCTAACATCAGTTATCACGGTAATATTATCAATAATAATGTTGGTTTTTACGCCACAAATAATAGCTTAAGGCTTGTTTCATTACATATATGAGATTTTTTAAAGATATCCCATTGTAGATCTCATAGTATCATAGTGCATATTATTATTTAGTGAACGAAACAAATAATTTTGTCTTTGAGGTTGTGAGTACATGACATTTTTCCTTTGGTAAACTCATCCTATTAACCCGCACTTAATTTTTCAGCGTAAATGTTTGTAACGTGTGGCCAAATTTATAGACAATTACACATCTTTATATTAAAAACCATTTACTAGTAAAAATGGTTTTTAAAATGTATTACTTTTTTTATGAACTCTTGTAAACATGAACAGAAAATACACATTTAGAGAGAGAAACAAAAGTCCAACATTATACAGTCAACTGAATACTTGTGATTTATCAATAGGGCCTAAGTTATAATGAACACAAATGCAGTACAAATATGTACCAAATTCAGTGTTTTTGTTTTGAACAAACATTAAACAAACACATATAAAATATCCGTTTTACTACACGGATTAAAAAGCTCGGGTGTTTTTTTGCTGCTTCTTTGTTGTTTGTATGCTCGCACTATTCGGGCTAACTCAGATCTTGATGAATTTTCAGAGAACCTTCGGAATATCTTAAGTTCGACCTGAAACGTCGTGTTTCGTTGGAATCTCACTTTCAAAGATATGTTTTTGATTTTCCAGTAATGTATTCGCTCTCTGCCATGTTAGTATCCATGTAAAACTATTGAAATCTCTAACCTACCAGTATCAGCTGTTATAAGACTACAATCAAAAGTAATATTTCTCATAAAAATTGCACTGTTACGTATGGTTTTCACGGCGTATAGTAACTTAATAAGCTATGCAAATTTAAACAGTGTGTTTCTCAAATGATTTGTTCTTAAAATTCACCCCTCAGATGTTAGGTATTTCCACTACAAATTTTGCTACTTAGTTCTTTTCTAAAACTATATTTCAATATTAACAATATAAAATCGAAAATACAGAAAATGTAGGAAAATATTTTACTGTAAAACGCGTACACAAACGGCCTACAAAAGAATATATTATGCAAGTGAAGAATCTTGATACCAACATTGATGATCTTAGGTATGTATGTTTACTTTACATTTACCGCCCCAATGAATTCTGACAGTCCGAGGTGCCAGGACTGACCCCAAGTTATGCGCATGCGCCCGTGGGTGGGCTATGACGTCACCTCACCGCATCATGTCAACTCTTTCAACGCATGACCGAACGACTGTCACTTTACCATCATCAGAATCTGTCCATTCATCGCGACTGAACTGAACGAACAACTGTTGTCGTAATAAGCCCTTGTTGGCATCAGACCGCGACACGTGAGTACTATGATTTCTGTGTTTCACGGCAGTGAATGTAATGACTATTTTCACACAAATTCGAAACCAACTGTCTAACAAGAGGTTGTATCATATTTTGAATAAATGCATCCTGTACTCGATCGTTTTGGAATGATATTAAATGGTCCAATTTGTTTACGGACAAGGCAAGTACAAGCATGGGCTAAAATGTTATATTCTCAATGGAACAAGCAACTACAAGTTGAATCCAAGCAATACAAAGGAAGTGTAAACTCAACGGGAATCTGGGTAATTTATTAGGGTATTAGATTGTTGGTAAGGAATGTGCTTTGGCTGCTTTTTGTTTATCACAGCGTAAAAAAACTTCACCGATAGAGATGAGTAGAGAGATTCAATTAGTAAGAGCATCGGCCGAAGGGTATCGTAACTTATACGATATATTTATTTATTTAACGTATGACCTTTTATTAAAAACTGATTTACAACAGAGGAAAATAAAAACAATAGAATAACGCAATTTGTATGATGATAGTAAAATACGAAATAATTACAGTATTTATTTTTAAATAAATGCATAACCAGATCCAATGTACAATTAATAAAATATCAATGTTAGCCCAAACATAATTAAATGATAAAATCGATTAATGCAATTCAAACAAATTGTATAAAATCAATACATACACATTGGGGAAAATGTAGTAAAAACATTTGGATAATATACAACAAAAAATAAAATAAAAATAGTAAAAAAAATTAATGTAAAAAATAATTTTTATACCATGGATTTGGACCCTAAAAAAAAACTGCAATCAGGGAAGTATTATTCTGCCTAATGTAAACTTTATTTCTTAAGAGTTTCTCATACATCGCCGGAAATATTTTCCAGAATGTGCCTCAATTTCAGTACAAACAAATTATGCGATTATTACCTATAGAAGTGCAATTTGTCACTAGGACAGTCCTATCAACACAAAATAATGTATTAATTACAACAACAGGACAAACCTTAAGTCCCGGGTGTGTTTATGAGCGTAATTTTGTTTTTTAACGAAAAGGTAAAATGAGATTTTTTAACAACATTTCTTATTCCTCAATTTACGATTATTAAATTCATAAAATAAATCCGCGAAAAACGACAAAACAATCCGGAAAACGTGATAAATCTGTGTTTTCATAGTCCTGAAAAAGTTGAAAAATTAATGTCCAAAAACACAAACTAGTGAATGTTGTTCATGAGGAAATTTTTTGATGGCTATATTCTTACAGAATAGAAAATTTTGAAAAAAATGTTTTTGATTGTCTAAAATAGCCATGTTTCAAAGCCATTCACTATATTTTGACTTAGTAGCATATTTTGGAAAATAGAAAAACGCGGTGGAATAGCCTTAAGAGTTTCTCATACATCGCCGGAAATATTTTCCAGAATGTGCCTCAATTTCAGTACAAACAAATTATGCGATTATTACCTATAGAAGTGCAATTTGTCACTAGGAATTCTATCAAACAAAGAATAATGTATTTAATTAAAAACTAGGAAAACGCTTAAGTCCCGCCGCGTTGATGGATGAGCGTAATTTTTTTTAAACGAAAAAAGCGTAAAATTGAGATTTTTTTAACAAAACATTTTTCGATTACGCTCAAATTTCACACGAATATATTAATTCATAAAATAAAGGTTCCGCGAAAAAACACACAACACACAATCGGACAATCGGATAAAGCATGTAGGTGTTATAAGTCGAAGAATTTAAAAAAATCGGTGAAAAATCGTAAAACTGCGATTTTCATGAGAAATAATTTTTTGATTAACGCTCAAATTTTACACGAATATATAAATTCATAAAATAAAGGTTCTGTGAAAAAATCATTACAATCGGATAAAGCATGTAGGTGTTATAAGTCGAAGAAATTTTTAAAAATCGAAAAAAATCGTAAAATTGCGATTTTTATGAGAAATAATTTTTCGATTGCGCTCAAAAAGGTGGCAGTTCTAAGTTCAGAGATTTCGAAGGCCTCCATAAAATTTCATCGCAATTGGAGTAACGGTTTAGCCGGAATCGTGTTAACAGACACACAAAAAAAAAAGAAAAGAAAAGAAAGAAAGAAAAAAAAACATTACGGATTTTTTCTCCAGTGTAGTGAAATGGAATCTTCGCTTCGCTCGCTACGCTCATCCAAAAAACTACAGTTATATCGTTGGTGGTTTTATTGCTAAACAACAGAACAACGTTATCCCAGGAAAAAAGATTAAATAGAAAATATTTCACTCCGTACTCAGTTTACCCCGTATGTATAGATTTAGAGTACGGCTTGAGTAATTGATAAACTTGCCGCTGTGTTCCCAAGCACACTAATGATGATAAATAAATTTCAGTGACATTTCCATTTATACTGGCGGCAACGCAACGTCAAACGAAATAGTAGGCCTAATTAATATTATCTAATTTCAGATGAAACCTATAATTGCCATCTGCAGAGACACGGAACGTTGCCCTGAACTTGTAAATGAGGCAACAATGTAACAAACGACTTTTCTACTCCAATACGACACACATCAAACTTGAGGTCGTTGCCAACTTGCCGACCATATTATACGCTTTGATCGCAGGTCTGAATCATAAGAAACCAATGTACATGGGCTCGAATCCGGAACAAGGAAAGTACTCGGTTTGGTTAGTCGGGAAACACACCCGCCGGTGGAATTCTTAATATTTAATACAACTCTTAGTAAGTAGGTATAATCTTTTGTATCAGTAATGTTAGGGGTGGTTCAGGATTTGCTCGCTTGTTTCGAATTTTGAATGTCACTTTTCACTTTTCACCCAAATACCTATTTGCTTCGTTGTTGGTACCCGTACGAAGTTTGCCACCTACTGGAGAGGGTCCCTCCAAGTTTTCTGAATTTTTAACATGTTCTCAGAAACTAAACAGTTTCGTTTCGTTCAGAATTGATGAACAAAACATTGCTGGCTACTGGACTTTTAATCGTGAGACACTTCCAAGGAAAGCCCTAACTTATAGGAAACGATTAGAATCTAGTTGGGAGAGAATGCCCATGGGTGAAGAATTCAAACCCAAAATATGTCTTTTGACTAAGGAAAAACCTCATAAAAATCTCCCCTAACGATTGCCAGGGACGGATATCGGACCGGCAAAAATAATGCATGAGCTACCCCTATCAGTTCGGGTGTAGTGATGTGGCAAACGGTTGCGAATAATAAAGTCTATAATTTAGCTTTAAAGTGTGATTTCTAGTAAAAACGCATATTAATTTTTACATACTTGCCACATTTGTGAAGTCAGTTTTTGCAAATAAGTAATTTCTTGATCAATGGTGTTTTCAATCAATGATAACGGTGTAAATAATCAAGATAAACACGACATCGTCTATCAAACATTTCGGAAATCATTTGCATAGAGCGAGGTTGGCTATGTTAATTCATAAGATAACATGGACCTGCAAGGGCTAACGTTTGTATCTACCGACGATGAACGCACTTGCTATCAAGTCCAGACAGAGCAAGTAAGAGCATTGTTTCCAAGACGTCCTCATTGTGATGCGGGCTGCATTGTGCAGGCGTTCCCAGTTAGGCCGAGGACAAGTGGAAATCAGAGATCTCCTAACTCAATAATCTGTCCCTTGGTGTACGCTCTTGTTTGTACAATCCCGCTTCCCCTATCGTGCCACCCTTCACTGATACACAACACACGTGTGGAGTCGGAGTTTAATTTGTGTTCTGTTGGCTGTTTACCTTGAGATAGTTCAAACAGAGTTGAGGATTCGCAGAATAAGGTTCAAGACTTGGTCGTATTGCTTAGAGAGTTGCACATTATGTACATGTTTCCCCTCGCGCTACACTTTAACATTGTAGACCTACTCACTTTTCGACTGAATTAATGTAATCAATTCAAATTGCCATGTTTTATTATGATACTGTGCTAGTACGAAAATACGTGTTTTTAAATATGTATAAAAAGTAGCTTTGGAGTAAGGACATCAGCAAGACCCTATCTGAAACATCTTAAATTCAATTTACGGAAAAAATATGATTCGGAATTTAGATGGTTAATTTTTATCTTCCGTACTACGATGTTTTGCGTTTGTGGGTACGAAAAGATTATTTTGTACCTCAAAAAAATGGAATATTACAAATCAGCCATCCAAATAGGCCTATACACGGTTCGCGGAAATGGATTACAGAAACATTTAAGAAGTTGTAATTATGGAATTATCACAGACCAAACCGATGTTCCTACTCTATAACCAGGGGCGTAGGAACGCCCCCCCCCCCCCCCCACCCCCAGGGGGGAGGTCAAGCCATGTATGGATGAGTGACATTTGCTAACTTATAGCTTGTTGGGTGATTTTTAGGATTTTTACTACAGTCGGGCTTGCAAACAAAAAGGAAGGTTTTTGTTAACATTTTTTAGAAAGATTCAGTAAGAGACGTGATTTGCGAGACTAGACTAGCCATCTGATTTTAGACTAATAAGACTTATTCATTATATTTTGTGTGCTGTGTTTTCACTCCCAAGCAGACTGTCGACCGATTTCAGTCAGGTAATCAATCTTCAATACAATATTAGCTTCAAAATGTAACCCTTATTCATTAAAATTCGCCTGAAAACGTGTTTTAGGCCACCTATCAAGGGCACCTTCAAAAGAAATCTCGCCTACGGCGCCCCAAACCCCGGTTTGCCCACCCAACCTCGAAGTCAACTTTAGTATGACCCCCCCCCCCATAAAAAAATAGTTCCTACGCCACTGTCTATAACTACTGTATAAGTTTATTTTAGGTAACACAGCGTCAGTCTTAAACAACTACGACACCAATTCAATTACACTAGGCTACTTCGCAAACGCTTTTTCCAGTCGCGTTGATGGATGATCTTTTTTGGCAGACTATTTCTGTCTTATAAGTTTTTGGGTGCGTGGAATCTCATTACTTTTCAAGTCCCATTGCAAAATTATTCTTGTTAAATTAGGATAATTTTTATTAAGTAGTATTAATTGATATCGTAATACCAATTAACAATAGAATGTAAAATATCTCGAGGCCCAAAGACTAGCTTTTTATACGCAATGTAGGTGATTATTGTCAAGTTTCAGATACACCTGTAAAAGGCTTATATTAAAACCTTTATTTGAATGGATTCTGGCTAACTTTTCTTTCAAAAGGCACTACATCACCATTACCTTAATGTCCGTGAAAAATATGAACGTTGTAGCCTCACCCGCTTGGTCAGAATCGGACCAAATATCACGAAAATATCGCATTAAAATCGAGAAAAAATTGTAGAAGTACGATATTCATGAGAAATATTTCTTCGAACATACCAAAAAACTTGGCAGATCTAAGTTCAGAGATTTCGAAGGTCCACTCCAATTTTCATCAAGATCGCATATGCCGTTTTCCCAGTAGAGAGCAAAAAATCGGATTGAGTCCTACAATAATTTACAATAACATGCAATGATACATTTTCCTGTACATTTTATAATAATTATTATTTCCGTCGGAAGCCTACCCCGGGTGCAATCCGTGCCCCTTAACTAGGTATATTGCGGATAGGACAAGTGTGAAGTAATCTCCGAAGGATGTAAGAGGAATCAATCCCTTGCATTCGCATTAACGACTGAGAAAAACCTCGGGAAAAACCTTCAGTCAGGATTGCCAGTCTCGACGAGATTTTGAATTCGGGACCTCCCGAATTAGAGTCGCGCGCATAGACCTCGAGCCCACACTGTCGGTCACATTTGATGGTGTATTAAGGCCCAAGACGAAGACAAAAATGCGAGGTTCAATATAAAAATGTCATTCCGGTTCCACCAAACGTTAAACTCACGAGTTACATCAGGTGTACAATCCAGCTTACAGTGGAATATGTCTGGTGTAATGTTTAGTTAACCTTAAGTTTATCTTCATTTGGTGGAACCGGAGCTTAGCCAAAAAATGTACAATCTTCCCACAAGTAGGTAAACCTATACTAAACAAGAATAATACATTTGTAGGAACTTCCAAAACATAAGGCATCACAAAATACAAGTTATTAAAAACAATATTCATTTAATTCATAGAGATTAATGGTATTGATTTTGATAAAAACTAAAACTTATGAAGATGTTTTTGTATTTCAAAACCTGATTTTAAAAAATCAAACTCAAAGAACGAAAGCTCCCAAACCAATTACCCGTTCAGCCTTTGTTTTCGCAAACCATCGGAGCTGTCTAGTATACGCTGGTGAATCCTCTGTTGCCTAGTTTTGATCGAGCTTTACATTTGCGTCCAAATTGCGTAATTTGAGGGTGCGCGAGTGTGGGTGGGTGGGAGGAGGGAGGGGGGGGTTGTCCCAGCCAGTCTATTACATTATGTTGTGACAGTTCGGACGTAAGGCTATAATTTGATTAACCCGGTTCCAGACCCCCTTCCCATTCCCAACCCAAACAATCGCTGTCAATTGAGTACACGGTCTCCCCCAGCCACGGGGGCACAGTGTTTAACCAATGCGTTTGGGTGTTTTTTATTTTGAACGAGCAAAGTCTTTCACTGGACGCCATTCACTTTTCACAGAGTGTCATACAATCCTGCTGTTCAGTAACAAGGCTATTCCAGAGCAATCTTAGCGATATTTTGAAAGTCAAAGGAAAATGGTTGAAAGTTGGTTGTATGACAGAGGAATTTGAATATTTTTTTCAAAATTAGACGGGACAATAGCTTTGGAATTTATATGCAAATTTTGGGTCAGTAAGATAAGTTAAGTTCTAAGTGCAATACTTAATTTTGAGCTATGATTTTTTTATTGTTTAAACACACCTTTGTCTCTGCTACGAGTATAAGGGAAAATAATTTTCTGAAATAATGTGCGATGTGCGATTTTTTGTTACATGGTACAAATAGAGTTTTGAACCGGTGGACGAAAAAAAATCGTACACCAAACGTTATTTCAGAAAAAAAATTCCCTTATACTCGTAGAGGAGACAAAGGTGTGTTCAAACAATAAAAAAATAATAACTCAAAATTAAGTATTGCAGCTAGAAATTTACTTTTCTTATCGGACCAAAATTTGCATTTATCGACCAAAAGACCTTTATCCCGCCAAAAAGTTTTCTTTCTATTTTATTTAAGTTCCATTCAATCAACTTTCAGCCATTCCTTTGACTTTCAAAATATCAGTAATATCAGTAAAGTAAGTAAATAAGTTTCTTTGTATTATTGTTATAACAAGAATGGATTACTTGCTGTTTACATGACACGAAAACATAATAAAAGGTAAAATTTACAATGTTATCACGAACAAACCTAATAGATACATTTTGTTATCCACGTTTTATTACGAGAAATGCCCTAATTACAAAAATCATCAGAACGATGAAAAATTTGTCGTGATTCGCATTACTGACTGCAACTATTCCTAAATCTTGTCGGTCAAAATCTTGGCCAAATGTTTCTTGATAGAGAATTTTCCCGATGGGACCGAGCTCACACAGTGCCGAGATTGGATATTATTTCTCTGGCTCGAGGAGAACCTAATTTGTCGTTTTTGCTTCAATAGACTGGATCATCTGTAAAAAGAAAAAAAAATTGTACCAAAAAGTAGACCTGCTAAATTAAAAATGTGGCGAAAAGAAGTTGCACAAGATATCGCCAAAAATTCATAAGGATTTTTACGTTCTCACACTCGCGTTTAGTGACCCGGCCCCTCCCCCATATGTAAAAGTCAAGATGAATTTTCTATACTATGCTACCCGCCACCTAAATCATGATTTAGTAATAGAAGCGAATTGTTGAGGAAATAAATTCATTTTTAATGTATATATACAGGATGAAGAGTTTACACATTTACATTCCCAAAAATACCTATCAAAGTTATATTTTTATCACGTTTTTAACCTCTTTTTAAAAAAAAATTCGAAGTGGATTCCAAACACTGGTATTGAAAATATTCCCACATGTTGATATCGTATCGAAATATCATTTTCTTTTTCAGCCCTAAAACCCACTAAAAATGTGGGTTTGCATTAATTGGTATTCGTGAATTACTGGTGAACATAGGTTATATTCTAGCCCAGCGTTAGGGACTTCGAAAATCTTCATGTAGGGTATTCCATTGGCTGCTTGGATAATGTCGATGATTCTTGGATAATTGATATCAGAAGCCCGAGTTCGACACCTCCAACGTCACAACACAAACGTAAATACTTTTGCAAACATACAAACAAAATACACATATTTCGTTATCCGCACATTGTGATTGAAGAAGTGCCCTCCCTATACAAACAAGCAAGCGTAGTGTATAGGCCTACACAAGAAAGTTGGGGGGATGGCGCCATGATAAGTGTTTGTTGTAGGAGAATTTGTTCGATGGGACCGAGCTCGAAATGAACAGAGATTGGAATTTTTCCCAGGCCAACTCAAGGTGGTCTTTTTCTTTGTTTTACTCACCTATAAGCCAGTATTGGATAGACTGTAACAAAAATTAAAATTAATACTTACAGAATGTAAGAACTGAAGCAAATTACTGTCATAATAATATCAAATACATCTACAACAGGGAGCTACAAAGATGGACACGATAAGAAGTAATGTAATCAGAAAGAACTGGACTGGAGAGAACGTGTAAGATGGTTTGCACATATGACAAGGATGGGAAGAGATAGGATTCCAAGACGAGAATCTGAAGCGGCATAGGAGGGGAAAAGAAGAGTAGGAAGGCCAAGAGAGAAATGGGAAAGATTAATTCAAGAAGTTGAAAAACGGGATGAAGTGTGGGAGCATGTGACAGGAGTCAAGCAGAGGGAGGACAGAAGAGAGTGGAGTAAATTGGTGGAGAGGAAGGAGTTAGATGATGAAAAAAAAACACCAAGTCTGGCAAGCTTAGTATCTACAGTTTCATGCCTAGATAATGGTGGAAAACCACCACTCAACCCGACATAGTTGAAATTGAGTTATGATGATGATTAATATTATACATCTAACATGCACAGAGTTAGAAAAGAACAGGGATTGAAATTTTTACCAGGCCAACTCACGGCGGGCCTTTTTCGTTGTTTTACTCACCTATAAGTCACTATCGATTGGACTATCTGAAACAAAAATTAAAATTAATACTTACAGAATGTAAGAACTGAAGCAAATTACTGTCATAATAATATCAAATACATCTACCGTGGATCGAGTTTGAAAAGAACAGAGATGGGAGTTTTTTTCAGGCCAACTCACAGTAGGTCTTTTTCGTTGTTTTACTCACCATTAAGCCAATATCGATTAGACTATCTGAAACAAAAACAAATGAATGTTTACAGGATGTAAGATTAAGAATTGTAGCAAATTACTTGTCATTTAAGTATTTGTTTACCTCATCCTTATATAAAGATATCTGGAGTGTAACTGTAAGTGATAAGAGATAGTCCAGATAGTTTATGTGCAACAACCAGTGAAATCTCTGACCAGTGGTGGGTATAGTAACCAGCGACCTCTTTAATGAGAGCTTTGTGTGTTACGCAAAAACTATCTGGACTATCGCTTATCACTCTTATCCACAACCACAAGGCGAGTGCTGGTATACTCATTAACATATCTAGGGCATTCCCTCACAACCTTTTACCATCTCACAGTAAATAACTTAAAAGAAAGGCAGATTGTTTATAATTCTGGGCATCTAATGCAAAAAAGCAAGGTTTAAATATTATTTAGATTTGGGGATTGAAGATGAAGCATTTCTTAATGAAGACTACTCGCGGAAATGTGATGCAAGGGACCAATCAATCAATGCCAATCAAGACATGGCATGTTCTACACAGACCTTTAGTTCTCCAGCGTGGGTACGGGAGTACCGTACCCAAAGTAGGGCGTAAAGAAAACAGATTGTCGAAGAACACACATCAAATTTCATGTTGCATTGAAATCTCTTGGTGGAGGTGCCGAGTATTCACAAACGATCCTTTTATAAAAGTTTAGCCCCACCCCTCTGTTCCCAAGGGTCACCTAAAACAATGTATTCTTGTTGAAAGGGAATGTTGGCAAATAAACATTGGTCTATCGTAGGTTGTGTTCAGCTTTTATTGTGGGACGTGACACACGCAGAGGCAAAAAGTTGTGCATATAGTGGATCTTTATTCTTTGCTCTTAAATTTGTCAACCGTTAGGTCATAATGAAATATGCCACTCTATCCTAGGGGATGAGTGTACAATATGATATTAATATTACTAATTAGGACGTGACCTAATCAGAGGAAGATATTGAGATAGACTTACTTGAGCCTAGTTTAACAGAGATTGTGAACATTTGTATATATTTAAGACCATGTACACCCGGTGTCAGAAGTAAATCAAGGTCTGGGTATTTTAGATACAACAATACCCCTTGACTTGATTTACTTCTGACGCCGGGTGTACAAGGAGTCAAGGACAATATAAACTGTTATTTATTTTACACTAATAGTATGTAGAAAGGTTTTAAAAATATATTATAAAGAAAATGCTCTGTACAAAACGTTTATTAAAATCTTTTCAAGACCTGTATATAAACATAATAAAAATATTTGTAACAATATTATACATATGGGATAAAACTATGAATGTACTAGTGAAATAACTGGCACCACCATAAGAACTCTTGCACTCATCCATAGCCTAACTGCAGCAAGCAAAGAGACAACTTAGCATTGTTGGTGCTAAGTATTCACATTAAACAATATCAGTCAATACTCAACAAACAACAAATAATAAAGTAATGTGTAGCTGTTTTATAATGATAATCTAAACAGAGATAATATTATACATATGAAGCAGACATACAGATTCATAATTTCATCATTCAGTTTAAATGAGATCCTATTACTCAAAACAAAATTAACAAACTGACAGAAAAACAGTTGTTTCAACTGTTATTATAACTATAAAATTAATATCTGAACAGAAAATAGATAGTGCTTCAAATCAAATTTAAAGAAGATTCTAACTATTATAAACATTTGTTATTTAATTTTGATCGATTAACCATTATTCATTATAATAAATTTGTTTCAAAAATTAATTTTATTTATTTATTTTGAGTGTGTAGTTTGATTTACAATAGTATCTCTTAGGATTAAATGTTTTCAGAAACATATTGAACCTGGTTTTAAATAAAAACAGTTGATAATTAACCAATTGTGGCAAAGGAAATCAAATGTACATACATAACAAAAATAAAAATTAATTACAAATTTACAATGGCAAATGTCATATTATACATAACAATTAACAAACAAAATGTAAATAATACAATATTGCTTTAAATACTTCATGATTACATTTGTGTGACATACAATTTACAAGTTATATTCAATTAAAATGACATTTAGTGTATAATGTAGATATAGGCATATAGCATAACATACAATTTAATTTCCATTAAATAGGTATATTATTTCTGGTAAGAGTATGTTGATAAGAGGGAATATTGACAGCCATGGAAGCAGAACTAGAGTACTGAGTGGGCCCAGATCCATTAGCTTCTAGCAGTAGCAACAATATGTGCCACACTATTACCATTTGTTTGCTTGGACATAACATGTTTATGGCACATACAAAGTCAATAATAGTCATGGACATAACCATCACTAGTCAGTCAAACACAATAATTAAGATCATGGCTGTCTCGGGGACAAGTTCTCCTGGCACAAAGATAATCATTTAAAATATATATACGATAGAGTGAATATAAAACTTGCATGAGGTTTAGTTACCAACTAACAAGAAAATATATTAATACTTTAAAGCTCCAATAATAATAAGATAGTAATAAAAAAAAAAAAAAAAATACAAGGTAACGTAACCATATAAAAAAGTACGGTCTCTAGTCTCTAATGAAAAAATAAAAATGCATTAAGACCTGTACTCCAAAAATGCAGGCATATGAATTACTGAATATAAACAAGACTTTATCTAGCACCAAGAAAAGTACAAATCCCTGAAATTTTAAATTTCTTTAAATTGGTTAGAATTCTATAATTAGCACAAATTGATTCATTTGGAAGAAGAAAATATCTAACCAGGATCAACATGAAAAGTAAGTGCCAACTTTCTAAAATTCATATAACGCATACGTGAACACTAGAGTCTCTTGTGTGAACAAGCCACTGTTATTCATACTGTACTTCAAAAAGTGTCACCAAAATATGGAAATAGAGAGTTAATATTTAATATGATGAATCCAGAATATAGATTGAACTGATTTTTTTTAAATTGTGATATTCCTGGATTGTATTAAATACCAAAAAATTCAACTACGGCAGTGTTTCCCTACTTTAACCCAATTGAGAGTTAAGCTTGAATTAGAGAGTTCAATGTTGTGTTGAGATTTTTTTAAATTCAAGAACATAACACGATCAAATTGTGTGAAGATAATAAAATACAGCAAAACCTCTTTCACAATGATGATATCCTTCAATTCAAGGAATCTTGAACCAAACATTGAACCGTCGAATTCAGGCTTTAGAGTTTTTAACAAAAAAAACAAATAAATGTATAAAAACAAAAATATTAACTTGGTAATAAAAATAATTTCAGTGAGCTCTCTATCAAATTAAAGTTTCAAATCAAAATTTGTTATTTACTTCACTATAAAATGAAAATCACACAGTGCATTACTGATTGTGTTAAATAAGTCTGTTGTAACTCAATTAGGGATGCACATCAATACTTTTTTCATTATCGATTATCGAAATGGTAATGTGATTACCGAATCGATATTATCGATAATATCCATACTACTAATAAAAAATCCAAACCTATTCCAACATAGATGGATTGGTTGATTGATTGGATATTGCTTAACGTCTCATATTAATGCACTTTGGCTATTCGAGACGATGAGCGGTGATAGACGAGGATGCTGTATGAACAGAAGGGAGGAGGGGAATCCCGGTACCGGCATGTAGTCTACTCCATTCGAAAAGTACCAAGGGGACCAACAGCTTAACCTCCCAACCGAAAAGACGGTGTAACCTTGACAGTCATATAGGTTCCTCCACTAACCCGGACTGCCGAACAGACGTCGAGGAGAATGCAGCCGTTACACTAGCTCTCGAACCCTCCATCTGCTCTAACCAGCGGTATTTGTGAGTTTCAGGGCAGAGCGGTCATCCACTCTACCCCTTACCACGCCCAAAGGCTGCTTAACTTCGGTGTTCGAGTGGGAACCGGTTAAACGACCTCGGCTAAACCGCTGGCTTCCGACATAGATGGAATCTCAAATGTGGTACCTAAATGAAATTCAAAATAATACAATCTCATGCCACTCGCTGCCTCGTCCCGTCGGTGTTGTCTTTGTTTTTGCCTCCCCCTATTGGCTAAGCTTGCTTCCGAACATAAATCTCGAGTAAGACACCCAGTGACCTATCTCTGTCTGCCCAAGTGGGAAATACAAATTACAAGTTTCGGGTTGTTTTTAACCACTTATTGATATTTTGATTATCGATCATCAAGATTTTATCCAATATTGGTTATCGATCGATAATATTAATACGATTATCGTGTGCATCCCTAAACTCAATATATAAATTACAACTGATTTGTTCCTATTATTTCCACCAGAGCTTCAACTGAATGGGACGGAATAACAATTAACTGGACCTATTTTGATTCTCATGTTACAGACCTGTATTTTTTCCTACATTATCATCTTCCATGTAGCTTTCTATAGAAAAATCTAATTATTCCTTACACAATAACCAGCTGGTGTGTGCTCCTGCTTTTAATTTTTCTCAATAAAATGTTTTCCTATTATACAAGTTGGTCAATTAAAATTTTGAATCTAAGCATTTGTTGTATTCCATTCCAACTGATTCAAACAGTTTGATAGTTCAAAATATTAGTAACTTTACACTTAACAATGATCCGCAATCATGAATAATATTGGGATAATATATTATGTACAGCTATTAAGTGAACCACGGGGTAGGCTACGTACAACTAATCAGAGGCAGGCATAAACATATTATAATAGGCCTAGATACATTTCAAAATAGGCAACAATGGGAAAACTTAATTTGCAACCATGTGAAAAGCATGAAAGCAATAAGAATATTAGGTCTGCTGACAAACTTAATTTTAAAATATTACATCAAATATATAATAAAACTACACAGATCTACATAAAGGTGTCTCACTATGAAGGGTATGTCAACAAAATTAATTTTATTAATTGATAAATGTTTGTTAGTGGTTCTCATAATCATTTGCAACCGTGCGTGCATACGCAATCCATTTTGAGAATGGTCTACTGTATTTATGCGAGTATAGGCCTCGGGTATATTTGAAATTGTCAAGTTCAAAAAGTGGGGTGCGGCCATTATGTGAAGCCATTTATCAATAGTATTTATATCCAAATCTTTAAAATCTGAGTGTTCAAAATAAGGGTGCGGCCTTTACTCGAGGGCGGCCTATAAGCGAGTAAATACGGTATTTATAAATTGCATTGTTCTAGAAGTGTGCGATACCCAAAATGTTGGGTGGGTCTCTGAGGGTGGGGGCCAACCCGATAGTCAAAAAAGGTAGGCTACTTGATTTCCAGGTACTAACAAAAAATGTTTGAGGGATGGTGAAAGGTCCAGGATTTTCATACTATATTGGTGGAGGTGCCGGTCCAGATAATAATTTATAGCAGATACAAAATGCCATTCAATGAAAATCCAGGCAAAAGAAAATAAATTGCTAGAAAATTATTGTGAGATTCCTCACAAGTTAGATTAGTTATCAATTTTAACATACAGTATTCCTGTATTAGGCTATAACAGCCATCTTTACCATATCTGACCAGACCCAAAAACCCGAAGCAGTTCAGTCCCCAAACTTGAACCGACTGTCAAAAGCTCTACCGGCACAGTCCAACATTTTCCATTTGTAAATTCAGTAATACCGGTTTGGGATTGTTTTTAACCGTTATGAATTAATAATTTTTTAAATACTTTTGTAGAAAATTTAACAAAATCCATGATATTCATTTTATCAACATTCGACTATCAGGTAATAGTTTCTCTGGAGCTAGAATGAACTTAATACAATCCTGTGGATTGTTATTATTAAAAAGGTTAGATATTGGTAAATGTTCATCATAAATCAAAATACTGTACTTGAATCTACGCCTACTGCAGACTTTCAACAAAATCTAAAAAGGTAGATTTTGCTGTAAGCTGTTCATTGGTTGTTCAATATGTGATGACAGATGATCTATTCTACGGTGTAGAAAGCAAGTTTTAAACAATGCAATGAATATCCTTCATGTTGAGTAAAATAAGTTCCAGAATATCCATTAATACAGAGCAAAATTGAAGTACAACACCAAGTTACAAGTAGGTAAAAATTAATGAAAGATATGTACATAACAGTACACAGTAATCTTATCAAAAATATAGTATGACTGTATGACCTATAAGTACCTGGTAGTTAATATGCATTACCACATTACATTAGGATATATAAGAAGTATACAATAGTACTGCAGGGTAGTGGGATGTTGGTTTGAACCACAGAATGTTGCAGATTAGGGGGATGGGGTGGAGGTAGGAATTATATCATGGGCAGGTTAGGCATGTCTCATACAATCGTCTAGATATGAAAAAATAATGAGAAATGTAATGCAATGAAAAACATGAAACCACTGAATACACCACTGTAACAAAATTTTAAAAAGTGTACGTAGAAAATACTTCCTACTTTTGAATGTTGCAGCTTTTTGATTCTCTCATATATATGCTACAATCATGTCAACTACATGGCACAGGCCTTGGTTAAGGCATTGAGCAAAATATCTATCAATCAATTTACATTTTTATTTTATTTGCGCATATAAAAGATAACATTTAACTGTCAATGGCAAGAAAGAGAACAAGGAGAAGCTAACCAAACAATACTAAAATGCTCAATGCATGCATGTGGTTTGATGTAGGGCCTACTACATATATACTGACTCGCCACTGCAAGTGCTAGAAATCTTAGAATCGGTGTAATTTCCAATTTTAGTGACGGGAACATTCAGAAAAATCTCAAAAGCAAGTTGATATATTATTAATTATTATTGTTTGGTAAGGCTGTGGCCGATCCCAATGACTTTATATGTAAGTTAGTTCAAAACACAAAACATTTCATGTAAGTTTGAATCGTCAAACAGATTTTGCTGAAAATGTTAACAGAACCCACTAATTTGTTCCCGGATGATTGTTTAAAATTTCAGCGCAATCGGTTCAGTAGTTCCGACAGTTATTTGATGAACACAGTCACTCACAGATAGGGGGATCTAGGAACAGAGAAAGTCTTATTTGAGTTGAGTGATAAGACTCGGTCACTTCGCACCATCGTCTAACAAGCCCCTTAACGTACAGCAATTTGCATGCCATCAAAATGTTATCAGTTTGAATGAAATTGATAGAAATATTATGTTTGAATGAAACTTTGCGCAAACTATTGGGAATATTTTTCTTTGTTGTTTGTTTGTTGATCACATAGGCCTACCTAGCACATTGTTATGCTATGTAAATAAATCAATCCGTATTTAGGCTGCGTTCCAATGCTTCTTTGCCTGTCTAGTCCACTACCGTCTAGCCACTAACCTGCTAACTGCTACTACTTACACTTTGCATACACTTTTGAAGTCTACCTACTGGGCTACTACAGCTTCCTAAACAGATAGCCAAAAGTTCATCACAACCCTACAATAAAATAACAATAACAACCCTAACCTAACTTTCACATGAAACCATTGAAAAGAATGCTTGACTGATGTAAGTATTTGTATTTGCTGTTATAATCAATTTAACTATCGTAATATCATCAATTTATATACTTTAACTCCATAGTACTCTAGTTGTAGTTTGTGGCTGCGAAATTACTGGCCGCACATTTTGCTAGCAGGCTAGTGGGCTTCGTAGTGTACACTTGCGCCTGCTCTCTGCTGTCCACTAGCCTGCTAGCCAAATCGAGCTTGGTCGCCTGCTAGTCACTTCACTTCCGGTAAATGAGTCCACTACGCAGTAGACTAGCGTAAAATGAAGCATTGGACGCAGCCTTAGAGTCTACCCACTCAGTCACACAACTGATTTTCAGTGGGAGATAGTGGTAGGCTTGTGGTAAGGTAAGCATTCAAAGAGCATGTACAATAAATCAACTACACCGATATTTGCATACAAATTAAAAAGGCCCTACAACCTAGTGGCATTTGAGTGAATGATGATTGTTTTTAGTGGTAGATGATATCTCGACTCTTAAGATAACTTTATGTCATTCTAGAAGACGGGGGAAGGAGTTTGAAATACAGGAATAAGGTGTTGAAGGGATAATTAGTTTTTGTTATAAAACGTGGTACTGGTCAAAGCAATACATAAATCATGTCTGCTGTAGGTATCATGTAGTTCCCTACCGCTTAAGTTCAAATAAACATTGTTTCAACATCAACACTAGACCTAGTTACAGAAGTTTTAATTTTATTATTTTATATAATAAATAATAATACCTAAAGACGGCAGTACTGTAATTTAAAATCCTGTAATTAAAAATTACCTTCAACTCTGTATTGATGCTAGTTTGTAGTACAGTATTGTATTGTCCTGAATATAAGCCTACTCTTTTTTCATTATTTTAATTCTCAAAGGTCCCTTACCAGCTTATATATGCATGCTTGTGAATGTTTTTTAATATTTCAACATGAAAAGTTAGGGGGTCGGCTTATATTCAGGTTTGGCCTATATTCGGCACAATACGGTAATATAGGCCTAGTTTTAGTTGAAATAATGGTTATATGAACGATCTACAGTACCTATATTGGTTGCTTTTCATAATCACAATAACTAATTTATTTGTAGTGTAGTACCATAATAAACAAATCAGAAATCATATCAACTAAAGTCACTTTGATAAGCCATTTTCTTTGAGTGTAGTGTAGATACATTTACAATGTTACATACCAATTACCAATACTTACTGGCCTACATTACATAATCTTGTTATGGCTTTCAAATGTAAGATTTTTTCCCTCCATCCTTGGAGCCTCCACAATCAACAGATCATTATTATCAGCATTGCTAGTTTGTTATTTACTGGAATCTATGAGGGACATACAAGATTATTCTATTCCCTGAGTAGATAACCTCAACTCTTCAGGTGCTAATGATAATAACAACTGGTTTAGATTTTAGAATGCAAATCCCTTGAACTTGTTGCATGCACAAATTAGAGCTGTTTAGGTCTCACTCTCTATGTTCCCTGTATTTTTATCCCCAGCTTTCGTAGTTTGTAAAGATACTTTAAAAACACTGAGTACTATAGTTCTAACTTCTTAGTAAGAGAAGTGGGGAAAAATAATATACATTTAAAAACTCTCTGTGATAAAGAAGCTGCAAATATAGCCTTAAACAGAGCATAGTAAATCTCTTTGAATTATTTTGCACAGTGAGCTTCAAAGAAACATGAGGTAAGAGTTGGAATCGAGTTAAAAAGAGAGCAAAAAAACATTGGTTATGAATGATTGGGATGCAAATAACAGAAATAGAGTAGTGGGGAAAGTTGTTGAGGGAAAGAGTACAATAGGTTTTATTATACCATACTTGATAATATGGCTACAATGTGTTGGGACAAAAACCATCCCTGATGTTCTGTAAAATGGCCAGCTACAACAAAAATGATGTGACATTAACACAAAGAAGAACTGAATAAGTTCCCCCAAAAAAACATACTAGTGTGCATACCTCATATACTTTGTGCAGTACACACTTCAGTACCAATGTCTGGAAGAAGATTCCTGTTGAATCGATGCCCTGCGCTGTCCCAGCGACTATTCCTTTTGGTGATAACATTAGGCCAAGGCTATTCATTAACTTGATACACATATCTTTCGGATAACGAGGCACTGATAGAATATTGTGATCTAGATTTGTTGGATATGTACTTTCAACTGTCGTCATATCTATTGGTTAGCCCAGCCAGTTCCGCAGCTTTCGAGAGAACAAGCTGAATATCCATTGGCGGGAAATTCTGAAAGTTATAACAACGCTAGTTAAGTCATATAAGGCGTAATCAGAAACAAAGTTAGCTTACGATTTACAATATTTCTACTGCCTTCCTTTGCAAATTGTTTTTTATAACCTGTTAGGCTGCTAGTGATTATGTAGGATAGACATTAAATTAATAATACATCATTTAAATTAGATGTGTAGGCCTACTATAGGCTATACTACTAAGAAGAAGAATAACATATTATACGGTGCTTTGAATCTTACTTAAAAACAAATAAAATAATAAAATCATTACATTTTCCAAAGATATCAGTTTCTGAATATGTACATGATATTATGAATTTGAATCATAAATGTAATTTTCCTTCATAAGCAACAATCAATAACGGAAGTGTACCATGTCAGTAACACTAATAATAAGGCAGACAACTTAATCGCTAAATGTCAAGAAATAGGCCCAGAGGTATCGGAGACGGGGGGGCAGGGTGGTAGTTTGCCCCCCATAGAAAAATGATGAATTAACCAAATTAAATGTATTTTTTGTTTGTGTGTCAAAATACAAACAACCAAACATTGATTAGTGTAACTAGCTTTGCACTTTCTTGTAAGATGGAAAGTAGCTTAGAGATGTCAGATATTGACATTGCATAATTTTTTGGGGTTGGTTGTAACCGTAGACGTTGAATGTCTCGTGACACAAACAGCCCCCCTCCCCACAAATAAGCACAAATCGAGAGAAAGAGGAAACTGCTGCACGTGTTTTAATAAAGGGAGAATCGTTCCTGAATGATATCATCTGCTACTACTTCATAAGAAGCTAGCCAGTGAGATAGATATTATAGAGATAGACGGAGACCAAATCTTGCAAAGTCTTTAATATTTTTCACCACTAAAAGCTACCAATATTCTAGGCATTGGCGTATCCAGAAGGCCAGCCCCCCCCCCAAAAAAAAAAAAAAATCTTAGCATAATGGTATTATATTCTTCAAATCATTCAAATCATCATCAAATCTAGGTTTACGAAAAACTTAAATTCATCTATTATTTTTTCTTTTTTCGTTCAGTTCAGCAAAACCCCTTAACTTTTTCTAAAATACATAAAAATCCCTTCAAAACAAGGTATTTTTTTTTAAATTGCCTGTGGCACTATTGAGGGGGGGCCTTCCCCCATTGAGTCGTTCGTTCAAGTTGTCCCCCCAAAGTTTTTCCAACGTACGCCACTGACTCAAGGGCATTAGTTGCCTATTATTAAGAGGAACAGACTTAAAGAATTGACACCTAGTAGCTACTTGCTAGCTACTAGCTAGTAGGAATGAATATGAGGTATTTGCAAATTCAGGTTACACAAATCCATATTTAGAATTCAAATCTTTTTTGGGTACCTACCTATGTTTTATTATTATCAAATCAACAAACTAAAATAACGCAAATTTAATTTATGTAGTAAATGAAAATGTTGTGGTCATGGATACTAAACTACCAAACAGTTAAAACTTGTGACTGTGTTTGGCAGTTTCCATGGTCACAACTTTTACACTCTTAAAATTTGCAATGTTTTACTTTATTAATGTCCCATAGACAGCATGTGGTTATATTAATTGTCCTTCAGGTCATGTTACTTATTTCATAGTTGTAGTATTGTTTCTAGTAAGGCATTATGAAAATAATGGCCCAATTTAAACTTTGACTTTAATAGCAAAACATAGATTCAAATCCATGTTTTACTAAAAAATGTTGTCCCTAGTAGCTAGAGAAGACCTCAAATTGAAGGAAACACACACAATCTAATCTGATACAACTATACAAGACATCATGAATTCACCTTCAGTTGTTAAAATTGTTGTCCAAAGAATAATCTTTTAGTAGGGTTAAAGAACAGTCATCGTGCTTTGATAAGCTCGCACGAATACTAGATGTTATCTAACAAGCTCAACATTACAAATGTTTTTAAATGTATTTACAATGATAATAGACTAATAGTAGGGATGGGCGAACCTTGGTTTTTTAAGTTTCGAACCGAACTCGAACTTCTGTAAAAAAAAGTTTCGAACTTCGAACTCGAACCGAACTTTAAAAAATCTGCTTAAAACCAAAAACAGGGAGGTAGGAATTTCAATTGGGCATACTTTAATGTCTAGGCTAAGGCTAGGTATATCTCCCTACTATCGAGATCTATTTCATCGACCTTCATCGACAGGATTGACTAGCCTAGCCCTTTTGGCACAGCATCCTAAATTTAGGCATAGGCCCTAGGCCTAGCCCTAGCCTAGGCAAGGCTACCAAATTCCAAAGTCTTGGTTTAGATAAGAGCTTATAAAACATGTTTAGACACCTATCATCTTCTATATTCTAGGCTAACCTAGGCTAGGCTTTTCCTTACTTGGCCTAGCCCTAGCCTAACCTTAGCCCCTAAGCCTTAAATATTACCTATGTAGCCCTAGGCCTAGGTCTAGGCCCTGGTCCATAAACCAAACCTAACAAAGATTGTTGTGAAATCGCGGCCAGTTCTCGTCTAAATACCGCAACTATTAAATTTTATTAGGCCTAGAACATGGGCATGTTATTGTTATCTAACTTTGAATAACAAACGTAAAATGACGATCTATTTTGAGGTTATGTAGCTTATCGACATTGTAAGGGTGTGTAAGCTGACGCAAATGTGGTTAAAACTTGCCTGCGAGAAATTTATTTGTTAACATAATTGAATATAAACGTGATTAATCGGTCTTTAATCATTGTTCAGTGATTCCAAATAATACTTGTTACTCTATAAAACATCGTAAATATCGTCGTAAATGTCACAGCGTCTCGTCTTGGCGTCTTATATTAGCAGCTTTCTCATTGGTGGATACATTCATGATGTATCGCATTATTGCTGCGAATCGATTAGTCGAACATAAGAAGGCACGCAATTGGTGGAAAGCTGCTTCCATTTCAATTATCGAAGATATCGCAGGAAATCGATAGTCGAATGAATAATACTGTCTCACCATTGGAGGATTTTCTCGCGCGCGACAGCGGCAAGTTTAAAAGTTCGGAGCAAGTTCGTAATTTTGATAAATCACGAACTCGAACTTCAAATTTCGAACTCGAACCGAACCGAACTTCAAAAAAAGTTCGGTTCGAGTTCGGAATTTCGAACGTTCGCCCATCCCTATCTAATAGACAAGCACATGATGAGCAAAGTTTTGATAATGTAGGATTACATAATAAATTATGTACATTACTTTATATTACAACAGTTGTTTTGCATAGGTAGATGTTTATTTTTAACTTTGTATACACACCTGTAAGAGTTTCACATTGGCAGGGAAATCTCCACTGAGAAGCTGGTCACGAAGCACCCTGTAAAAGCCTAGTTTTAAGGATCAATGTTTCTATGATAGTTGTACAGTTTTTTTAGCCTGTTAGTATTATAAAGAAAAAATATTATTCAACAGTTACAGAGCCAAAGGCACAAAAGCATTTACATTAACAAAAGCGTTGACAAAAAATTGTTTATGTACACTTTCGTATGCAAACTCTTCTCTTATAACTATAAGTACCGGTGGCGGTAAAACATATTTGTAGTCCTGTTAATTATTCTACAAGCAGTACATTAGCAAGCCAATAAGTTCTTGAAGATCAAAACATATTATGACAATCATGTTGATAAACTTAAAATAGATAACATGTTATAAACTCTACTCTACTGCATCAAATATGGTGTAGGCGAGGCCATAACATGAAGCAGATGTGTTAAACAAAAACCATTCAATCATTTCAGTGTATGCCTACTGTACATCTACTTTGCAATTGCTTTTTGATATGCAAATTTATTATTTTGACAGTGTGAACAATAATTATTTTGATAATTATTTTGTTATATGTTAGGTATTAACTATTAAGATTCTCAACTTTTGTATTAGGCCAGAGTTGCCCGACTACTCTTAGTTGCGAACATAGGGGTAACCGGGAACATGGCATTTGTTTGGAGGAGGAAGGAGTGGGGCCCCAACAAATGTTTGTTCAGGAGCCAGTATAAGGCTTGACTGAACTAATTTTCTCTACAAAAAATATTTGCAGAGTTTCTTATAGCCTAGCATATCATTAAAAACCACTAAGAACAAAAATTATGAAGTTACCATATTTACATAAAAGACAAATTAAATAAGAATAAAAGAAACCCACTTACACAATCATCCCACAGCAGATGAAAATAAGGAAGTCAAAACGGTTTTCATCTGCAAACAAAGAGTCCCAGATTCGGAGAACGTCTGGCAAAGGGAACTCTTGAGAGAGCAACAGTGTGAGCCATCTAAAAAAGAGAGAAATGTTTAACCCTGGTAGGCCTTAATAACTCCAATAAATAACCCGTTAAAGTACATATCTTACTGAAATACTGTATAACATGTTAAATGGCATTTATCATTGACCACGTTCCTGCACACCAGGACACACCGGATCACCACTTTTATTTTGTTTGTACAGTTTTGAGTTTTGAAGTGTTATTCAAGAGGAGGTCAACAACAATGAAATGTCAACACGCCAATGGAATTATGTTAAAAGTAGGTCAATGTCCAATTTTTGTAGCCATTGCACTGAATCAAAACATTTATTTGTTTTTTGGGTATGTTCCAAAACTTCATGAAAATGCCATTAGTGTACTATGTAATTTCCAATTTGCTGCTCCTAATTTGTTGAGATAATTGACATGGTGATACATAACATTCTCGAGCGTTTTCAGCAAGCAACATGACCGAGGTTTTTGTTCAATCATCTAGAAAATGTAGTTAGCCCTTACCTATTATGGTGGCATTTTTAAAATATTTGTGTTTAAAAAATGTTGAAAAGTTTGTAAGAAGCTTTTTAGGTTTAACCATATGAACATAAAAAATGGAGTAATGTTTGTCGTTTAAAATCGGAGTTTTATTTATAGTAGGTACCTTAAATCTATCATTATAACATTCTGGAAGTGTTTGAGGAAATATATTTGTTTTATCTGTTCTGTATCTAAGACACTTGACAATGATATGACGTGCTGAAGAATAGGAGAATGAAGAATGAGAATAGCCTTTCCAACAGCTTTCGGAATGTAGGCCTACTGTACGATACCAATCAATATTTGCCCAGAAAAGGAGAAATTTGACTTCATGTTTGTTTGGCCAGATAGTCTGTTTTATGGATCCAACAGTAAACCTCTAAAAGATAATGCAGCCATAACTATGGCTGCACCTGATGGGAGTAGGAAAATTGCATCTCATCAAGTACCGTATTGACCCGAATATAGTACGGTCTCGCATATAATACGGGTAGTGATTTTGAGAAGAGAAAACGAGAAAAAATACAAAAATAATGAAGCTGGCAAAATAAAAATAAAGTTTTAAAATGTGTTATAAGTTGATATTATACCTTAGTTTGGTGAGTATTTTTCCTAGGCCTAGGCCTAGACCCAAGCAAAAGTGTGGGCCTAGAGCTTAAGCCTAGGCCTAGCCCAAACATCACATCGACTAGGGGCCTAGGCCTACTCTAGCCCTAGCCTAGGCCTAGGACCTCACAAGTCTACAGCCTAGGCCCTTACGCGTGTAAAAAGTAGGCCAAGGCTGCGTGCTAACGGCGAATTTTATTATCCAATTCCGAAACTTCATTTTTTTCACTGATTCTTCTTTTGTATGATATTGATAACGCTTACCACGTAATTTATTACGATAAACAATAACAGGACTTGGATGCGAGGACAGGGAGTCTTGAATTTCTACACGACGTCGAAAATAAACATCCTTTATTGGTTTTCTTGCGACTATATCACTGATTTCCGATCAACTATCCTGAAGAAAGAATGTGGAGAATATTTCATTTGAACACTTTTTTACATCTTTTAAACTCGGAGGATTGGAGAAATTTTTTTCGGATAAATACCCCGTACTATATTCGGGCCAATACGGTAATTGTTACTAGGGATGTCATAGGGTTCACGGGCTACCCGAATCAAGACATTGCGCAAATCCATTTTAATTTTGAAGATTCAAATCTTTTTCACTGGATTATTGTTTGATACAATGGCTGTGACTGCTTTCCCAGAGAAGCGACAGTGGAAAGTTATTGCACTATTCAGATGACAATAAATGGACAAGATATATTTACTCAAGTTCTGGGATGCCGCGGACACATCGACAATCTCCATTTCTCCTCCTCCCCCCCTTCCCCCCATCCCAACAGTAGCAGCTGGTGCGGGGAGATGTCGACCTTCAAATGCATTCTGTAGATTAGCAGGATGAAATAACGTAATTTAAGCGTTCAGGATTCGGGTAACCCGTTTCCAAGAAGGTTGGAACCGCATCAATTTTTGGCAAATTTTGAATCCCTGACATCCCTACTTGATACTCGATTTAGTCGATTAGATCATACCTAAAGCTGTAATACTGTGGACAAAGCTCTAGATTATGAAGGCGCTGCCAGACGATCATATCGCTTTTCTTGAGCTGTGTCATGAGGCGAGACATCATGTTGTTTATACCGCAGTCTGCCTCGTCTAAAGTTTTTATGAAGAAGTCTCTTATTTCTGCCATGAGATTTGTGAAGCAGAAGAAGCAGTCTGCTTCGGCATGTTCTGGAAAAACAATTAACTGTATCAAAAGTTTTCTAATTATTGTACAGACATAATATCTTGGATGGAGGAAGGAGGAAAGAGGAAGGAGGAAGGATATGACAACCCATTATTGAAGATGTATAGTGCAATGGAAACAGTTCCTTCACAGCTAGAATCATAGAATAGACTGTAAGAAACAAAACAATGGATTTTCTTTAAGCAAGAATGTGACACTGAGCCCTTGACATGACAAAGCTCTGCACTGCAATGGAATAGGTGATGACTGATGACTGATGTCAGTAACGCTTGCACAGGGTACTATCGCAAACTGTCACGCTGGCACTGTGACCACCAAATATGGGGGGGAAATGTAACCTGTACTCTCTAAATTCCTTCTAAAGAAGAATGAATAGGCACCACTATTTTTTAAAGTAAGATTTGTATTCGAAGTACAACTCACAAATTGAATATTGATGAAGCGTGCAAGAAGTAAATGCGATTTGAGGCTGCTCAACATTAACAAAACATTTGCCGAGGTTGGTGGAGGAAGGCCGTTAAATTTAAATGCATGTTAATTAGTGCCAACAAGGCAAAATGAAAATGATTTTATTATTAATCGCATTTATAAAATCATCATTTTGCAAACAATCTAACTACTGTAGCCTACATAGGCCTACTTGTTTCTTATGAAAAGTTGATTACAGATAGATATAGATTAGGTCTATGATTATTATACATTCACAATAACATGACCAAATTAGTTATTACTTATTAGTTACTCCTATTGGTTGTGTGAAAATTGGCAAAGTTAGTGTACATGCTACCGCTTGTTATCGGAAAGTGCAAGCTGAAATGGTCGCGTATACTAACAACATGAACAGGACTTTAAGGCAATTAGCCAAGCCATTGCATATAGAGATCAATACAAAAATAAAGTGTAAAAATGAAAGGTAGATGTTTAATGACTGAGCTATATGATTCTACTGGAATGGAATGTTACTCTCAATACAACTCAGCCTCAAAAGGTAAGATGCAGGAGTTGAATTTATTCATATAATAAGTATTGGGCTTGTTCCCCCAAAAAAAGGAACTTTGAAAAGTTAAGTTACTTCTGCCTAAAAAGAAACTGATCCATGTTCTAGTTCCTTTAAAGAAAAAATGAACCGAGATGTTCCTCAAAAGGAACTTAGTTCCTTTCACGTTCCTTATACCATCACTGATTTAAATAATAATAAATGTGATAGGAGTTGATTTATCATTAAGCCTACATACCGGTACTTTTATTAAGTAAAGTGGTAAATAAATCAAATAACCTGATAAAAGTTTTTCCAAGGAATCCATCCGCTTCCATCACTCGGAATCTGACAAGGGGGAGTGCAGCCATTTTCAAGAACACGGAAAGTCCCAAGGTATTTCTTACCGTAGTTTATGACATTGGGTTACTTGAATTCGAAGGGATTACGAAGGCGAAAGTAACTTATAAAAGAACGTTAAATATGTTCCAAATTCCCACAAAATAGTAACTATTCACGTTTACGTTACAAGTTCCTGAAAAAGGAATGTGTTCACGGGAATGCGTTACTACTTACTAGGAATGCATTACTAGGAAGTGGAACACAATCCTCCCCAAGACTGCATATATAATGTATAGTATCATCCAATCTAACCCTTGAACTCATCACTGTATCTCACCTCTCCACTCAATGTTTGGGTTACAGGCAAACGAATAGTAGATGGGGCCGATTATCTCATTCATTCCTTGGACATAGCCTTGACCAGGGTTGAGCTTTGCATACAGAAATAATATTCTCTCAACTACTTCCCAATGAGCTTCCATTCCTTCAGACATCGGAGCATAGTCTTCAACTGCTTTCTTCACAGACAAAGCTATCTGAAAAATTAAAATTAAAATTCATTATCTATGCACAATAAATAGATGGAGGAAAGAGTAGCAGATACCAACGGGCATGTTTGGGAAGAAACTAGGGGTACAAAGTAAAAAAACTTAAAACTTAAACGTATTAAGCCCACTGCAGGGGGTTCAAAATGATTCAAAATTAATTTTATTCCAAATTTTGATGTCAAAAACACTTTATGCAATGTCAAATTTTTGGTTTGACATCTCGAATCCCAATGCCATTATTAATTACGTATAGGGCCTATTAAAGTATTTTTTCTAACTTAAATTATTCTCCTTTCACTAACCTTTTGGAAGCATCTTTTAAGCTATTCTTATGTGTAACATACATCCAAAAGTAAAGTATTGAGAATTTAAAATAAAAACTCAATACAAACCCTCCAAGAATCACATCAAGATTAACTCGCAAGCCAGAAATCTTACTCACGCTGGCAATTCAGAGGTCTGGGGCAAAGCCCTGCCTGTAGAAGCCCCCCCTGTAATCAAGCCGGTTTTTATGATGTTGGATTATTGGTACCGGAGATGAGTGAAAAAGTACTTTCCGAAGTAAGAAAAGTTTACTTGCAACTTGCAAAAATTTTGGAGCGTTGCGTAATTGGATGAGCGTAGCGAGTGAAGCGAAGACTTCAATTTCACTGACCCCCCAAAAAATTTAGCTCGGGTGTTGTTTTTTTTTTTCGCTCTCTACCGGGCAAACGGCATATGCGATCTTGATGAAAATTTGACAGGACCTTCGAAACCTCTGAACTTAGACTTGCCACGTTTTTGGGTACAATCGAAGAAATATTTCTCATGAATATCGTACTTTTACGATTTTTTTTCGATTTTTTGTGCGATATTTTCGTGCATTTGGGCCAATTCTGACCAAACGGGTGGGGCTACAACGTTCATATTATACATGGACATTAAGGTTATGGTGATGTAGTACATTTTGAAAGAATAAGTTGAAAAAGTTAGCCAGAATCAATAGAAATAAAGCTTTTAATAAAAGTTTTTTGATTTTTTGTGCGATATTTTCGCCCATTTGGGCCAAATCTGACCAAACGGGTGGGGCTACAACGTTCATATTATACATGGACATTAAGGTTATGTTGATGTAGTACCTTGTGAAAGAAAAAGTTGAAAAAGTTAGCTAGAATCCATAGAAATAAAGCTTTTAATATAAGTGTTTTACAGTAAATAATACCAATTGACAAGAAACAACAGAAACTTGACAACAATCACCTACAATGCATAGGCAACAAAACAAAGCACTTGCAAAAGTAAAGATATCCCTCGCAAACTAAAAACTTTAAAAAGCTCATCCATCAACGCGGCGGGACTTTAGCGTTTTCCTAGTACAATATACTATAAACCTATCTGTGTTGTGGAGTGCAAAAGTATTTATATACTCTATTAATTTAATGCAGTGTTGTTAATCCTGTCAAATAAGATCTGATATTGACGTTTAGAGGAAAAAATTGCGATGTCGCTGAATTTTTGCAGAGACCTTCCTTAAATGATACCAATGAACATACTAAAACTCCCCTACAATCGGACTGGAGCTTCGGCCGCCATATTGGAAAATGGCGGCCAAAAAGTGTTGGTTATCAAATATCTCCATATTGGTTGGAGATAGACAAAATGTTTCAATGGCAAAAATATTCCCCATTCAATTCCCTACAAAAAAGGTGAATTCTATAGTTTTCGTAGGGGCAAAGGTTACGTCACAAAATCGTAGTTTATATGTTGCTCATTGGAGTACCAGCTAATTTCCTAATTTTCACGCCCAGCATCAAACAATGCCCGGTAAATCCGTAAGAAATCGATTGAAATACAAAAGGACTTTTGTACGGGGTTCATGAAAGCTTCCATTAGTATTTTAAAAAATCAGGTCTGCAAAATCGGATTTTGCATTTACCCAGAATTTAGGTTTTCCATTGTTGGCATTTCCTAAAAAATGCCATATTTGACTGTCCATTATTAAGCACTAAATAGCATTGGAGGAAAAATTCTTTCTACGCACATTGAAATGACTTAAATAATGATCCAATTACAACCAAAGTTTAAATCCAATATGGCTGCTAATTCCTAATATTCACAATATGAATACTGTTTTCGTGCTATTTTTACACTCTTTTTGTTACATAATTCACTTTTAGGGTTACCATACGTCCCGGATTTTCCGGGACAGTCCCGTTTTTCTTGTTGCTGTCCCGGTGTCCCGAAAAATATTTTCGGGACGCCAAATTGTCCCGGAAATCGAAAATCCAATTCCAAATTGTCGTAGCAAATTTCTGCTTTCAAATATTTCGCGGCACCGACGGGGGCTGGGCCGGGACGCGGGGATGCGCAATGTAATGTAACCAATAATGTTGTCATTGAGTCGAGCTCAAGGCCAGGGCAGCGGGCGGCGACAGTACGTACAGTGTCAACCCACTAGTAGGCTAGTCCAGTCGTTGTCAATGATTCACTGCACAGTCTGCAGTCACCGTTGTGTAATCAGTGAGTGTTGAGTTCGCGTTGTGACTTGTGACATTGCTTAGCTTACAGACTGTGCCAGTGGTGTGCGTGTGTGGCAAAATACAATGGCCAAACGCAAGTGTCGTTTTTCAGACAAACTGAAAGACTAAATTAATATGTAACCAAACCAAATACTTATTTCTTCTATTTTTAATACCCAAGTAGGCCTACTTCCCTGTCCCGACACTCTCAGATCTCACTATAGGCGATCTTGGGGGGAAAAAAGGCCCAAAAAAATTTCGCCTCCGCCGGCTGGGGCTTCGCCCCAGACCCCAGGTAGCCCACGCAAGTCCATACAGAACGAAAATGTGTCCCGGATTTTACTTTCAGAATTATGGTAACCCTAGTCTTATAGAACACTGCAACTACTATGTACACCCTCAACCAGAAGTAAATCAAGGGCTGGGCTGGTATAGTAGATACAACTAGAAGAACCCTTGATTTATTGATTTACGTCGGTATTACCATGGCAACGTTGTACCTACTAAACCAAGGTAGGTACTTACTCTTAGGCTAGCAAGATTTCTAACTTCTTCCAATTTAATTTTCTTAAGTTAATATTGAGTACGGGTAAGCCATTGGATGACATCTTTCAATTTACCTACAAGTACAAATGTGCGGACACTCGAGTATTGTGCTTATAGGCCTACATGGGCTTTACCATGATTGTTAATTAGGTCAAGTGGTTTATAAATTATAACCATTTGAACTACAGGTACAGTACTTTACATTAGGCCCTACAAACTGTACTATGGGGCAGATGGTCTTTCTGTCACTCTTGCATTCATATTATAATGTAACAAGTTCAAATGTTAATATGCAAGAGCAAATATCAATCAATTAAATTAAACTTGGTACCTATTGTCTTGTTCCAAATATATCTAGGTTTATTGTAAGTTTGCAAAGGAGACATGTAATGTAACATTCAAAATTTAAACTCCTTTGAATTGATCGAGTGTCTAGCCTTCTAGTCTAGTAGGCCTATGTAGGCTAAATATACCTATAATCAATCGTGATTCATGCTCGTACTGTAATAGTTCTGACAGTGTACATACCTGCTGCTAGGTTTCCAAGCCAGGGAAAGGAAGAAAACAAACAAACTATTTAGTGAACACACACCTAATGGAATGGGAATGGATGAAAAGCGTAAATTACTAAGCCGAGGGAATCAAGCATAGAAAAAATTTGTTTTTCGAGCTGACTTTTTCAGAAACCAACCTTTTTTAAGACCAGTTAGGTGGGTACCCATAAACTACATTTTAATAATTAGTAGCCTATCCGCAAATTTTCTGCAAAAAATACTAAAGTGGGTTCGAAAATACTTAAGTGCTGGCAGTAATAAAAATACATAGGCCTAGACTAGGGTGACCAGACGTCCCGGGTTTCCCAGGACAGTCCTGGTTTTCAGGTACCTGTCCCGGTGTCCCAAGAGACACCACCCGGGACGGGTAATTGTCCTGGTTTTCCCACATAGGATGGTTTTATTAATTTTATAGTAATTTTTTAATTTCCAAATACTATCTCATTTTATTTTGTAATGCTAAATATGTACGTAGTAATATGACGCGTCACTTGTCCAAGACAGTGTAGTGGCATGTCAAACTGAGAGATTTTTGTGTTGTTTTGTGTTGTGTTTTTTTACTGTTTGATTGTTTGTGTTAGTCATCCGAGTGTAAAATATGTAAGAGAAGGTGTGTGTTCAACGACAATTTGCAAAAGAGCTATCTTTTTATTAAAAAGGCTAATCTACTAGCAAAGGTGTATTTTCAATAGATCACGGAGGCCAGACAGACATTACCGTCACATGAAAACGAAAAAAACATAAAGAAGCGAATCATGCCTCAATCGAAAGTGAGAAAATTCATAAAAAAAAATTCGCGAGAGAAAATGGGTACAGACAAGGCCAAATTAGCAGCTGCATAAGGAACATTTGCTTACCATACCGTAATGCACAATCACAGTTTTCGTTCAATACATTGTACGTCTGCGATAGTGCCACAACCATTTCAGTTTCATAGTGTCCTTGTCAATTATTACATGACAAGTATTTCGTGCCTTCCTTGCTCAGATCACTCTAAAAGCTATCTGATCTGGAGGGCAGAAATACCCAAAAAAAAATCGCCTCTGGAGGCTGGGGCTTTGCCCAGACCCCGGATAGCCCACGCAAGGCCATACTGAGTAATACTTATGTCGAGGTGTCCCGGTTTTTTGTTTTTGAAATATGGTCACCCTAGCCTAGACCTACCTGACTCAAGTATGTAGGCCTAGTATGCTATACTATAGGGCTTCTGCCTAGTGCAGATTAAATTTGAAAAATAAAAATATGCTTAGGTAATTTCAAAGATCAATCTATTTTAAATGGCAGCCTGTGACTTAAAAGTTAAAACCAATGGCAATTGATCATAATATACCCAACCGCATTGTACCGAATATAAGCCGACCCCCCAACTTTTCTTGTTGTTATATAAATAACATAGGCCTATGCTTGTAAGGGACTTTTACACTTAAATAATGAAAAAAGGGTAGGCTTATATTCAAGACAATACGGGTAGGTAATTCATAATGCTTTTGTTTTTTTACCTAGTTTGTTGTTCTCTGTACCGTAATTTACTCAATTTTTGTGAACATCAGGAATTTATTCCACCTATATAGGCCTACAGATTTTTTTAGGTAGGCTTACACAAAGTTAATAGTTCATACTGGATCTTAAGGTGGGCCGACATCAGTGTGAACGCAAAGGTTAATCTTGCTTGCTATGATTTTTTGCTAATTATTTAGTATTTACAAGTTGCAACCATTTTTTTAACAGGCCTAGATTCCTGTTAGGATACATATACAGACCCAGAATATGAATTTCTCCAATTTTCCAATCAATAGTTTCAATTCAAGTTAAGACCAGTCTTAGGCACACTACCGGTACCGGTACCGTACTTAAAAAAATAGCATTCTTGTACACAACTAGACCCAAAAAAGTACAGTGGCTTAGCTATAAACACAAATTGTAGGCCTTAACAATAATAGTATCGAAATTATTATTATTAGCCTACATAAATAAATGTTATAATAATAATTTTTGTTTACCTTGGTGATGCCAAGTCCTTTGCGCTCCACATTTGCCGATTTGAGTGTAGCGTGATGGACCCGTTTATGAAGGCGTTTCACTCCGCGGCTGTGGACCACTTGTTGGCACGGGAAGTCGGTTGCTTGTTGGAAGAACGATATGTCGGGACATAAACGCCGCACATCTTTGTCAATTTGCAACAAAACTTCATTGTCTTTAAAAAATGCTTGCCACTGGCTGTCAGGATTGAAATTCAGTGGATGATCCACAAAGGTTACGTCGACTCGTTCGTGATCATCTTCCGACATTCCAGGCATAACAATCATCTCTTCTGCAAAAGTTTTATAAAAATAAGACCAATATAATTTTAGCTTCCAAGTTCAAAGTGGGTCATGACTAGTGATGGGAATTTTAATGAAATAATTATCATTGAAAATTTTAAAATTATTGAAAATAGAAAAAAAAATGTAAAAAAAAAGTGTTAGTTCTTTTAAAGGCTAAGCTGTTGATAGTACGGCAAAAAATTGGGTTTTACATACAGCCTAAACTTGTTGCCTATAGTATAGTCAAGGAATTACGGACCATGTCTTGAGTAGTAGACTCTAGAAAATGAGATAAACTTATGGCGTTTTCCACTGGGCCGCACAGAGTGCAACGTCAGTGCGCACTGAAACATCATAGTCACGTGATGCACGGCACCAGTCCTACAACCTACACTATCAATAGGTCTTCATACGCTTCCGAAGCAATTGTGGTGGATGAGAATGGGGAAAAGTCGAAAGCAACGGCCTATGCATACCTATGCAGTTCCCGACTGGACTGAACAGTAAACAATAAACATAACCTCAAACTCAAATGTTATGCAAATGTACCTCTATGTCAGAGTACATGTGGACAACATCTTCTACGTAGTTTGTGATTTCTCTGAGACAATTCTGATATTGAATTCATCAACTCATCGTCGCTACTATTGGATAAAAAGTCAATCAAATCTAACAACTCAACCAAATTTTGCGGGTCTACGGCTGCTATATTTGCACTGGAAAGATTGCCCTGACCCTCGGAGTCAGTGCGACCCAGTGCGCACTGTGAGTGCACGGAGCGAGTGCAGTTCGTCCAGTGGAATACGCAATTTTTGCACAGTGCAATTTTCAGCCACTAGTGGAATATGCTAACTTGCACTCAGTGCGCATCAGTGCGACCAGTGGAAAACACCATTAGAATTTCACAGTGCAACCTTACTATTCGACAAAAAGATTGATTGATTGGATATTGCTTAACGTCTCATATTAATGCACTAAGGCTATTCGAGACGGTAAGTGGTGAAATACTTTTTCTCACAGGGTAGGTTTTAAAACAAATTTAGATTTTTTACATGGTTTCACAACCAGGAATACATTCAAATACTGTACATAGAAATTAAATTGCCAATAAAAAAACTCTTTAATTAAAAAAAATTAGTCTTTTATGTCCAACGGTTTAAAAGTTACAAATTCAGGTAGGCCTACGCCGCTCGGCGTCTTCAAATTTGAGTTTTTAAGCGGGGCATTACTTGTAAACTAAGCGCGTCAGGAATACAAAATTTTCCACGATCAATCTTCATGTTAGTAAGAGTAGATTTGCCAAGTTTCATCAAAATCCGAGATGGTCATGGAAATGGCTAGAGTTTTTTTGACATTGAATGACCCATAGGCGTGCACAGAGATTTTCCAATGGGGGGGCCACAGGATAGTGGCGGATCTAGGACATAATCATGGGTGGGGTGGGGAAAATCACGCCTGCATGTATATCCGTGGGAAAGGGACAGCATACATGGGGGGTGTCCCCCCATAAATAGAGGTAGCCCTAGTGCCGCAGGTGAATTTTTTGGAAAATCAGGTTTTTAGAACTCATGTATTTGGTGCATTTTAGAAAAAAAGTGGTGGGCTGAATGCAATACCGAAACAATGTAGTTTGCGTGCGTCAATTTGTTTCGTCATGTCGAGCTTACAATTCACAGCATAGCATACATGTCAACATATTAGGGCTAACGTTTGACATTTCAGAGGTTTGCACGACAAAATAATAAACTAGGCTAGGTATTATTATGGAACTATATGAAACATTTTCTTTTTAAAGAATCATATGGGGGGGGGGCGATCACCCCCCCTCCCCCCGCCGCCCTGTATCCGCCACTACCACAAGATCGCCTGTACCAATGGGGGAATGGCATGACACACGTCACGTGACCACCTCTAGTACAGACACGTCCTTAGTCTAAGGCTGATCCAACACAGTCAAAGACCACGTTCATCATGCGAGCCGAGTCCGGACTGACTTGGGTGCGGACTGAATTTTCAGTTCAGTTCACTAACGTTTATCAAGAGCTTTCAGGCCGGACTCGCCGAGTCCGAGCTAAAGGTTTAGAATGTCACCGCTTGCTAAATGTACTGATGCACAGCTGTTTGTGACAGTTGTTGCTGTTGTTGTTGAAAGCAGTGGCTGTGATTGGACGATTACAAAGAAAATAGCCAAGAGTTTGCATATTGGAGCTCGATTGGGTTTAGCAGTCAAATTTCAGATCGTATCAACCGAGCTGGCTCACCTTCGTTACCGAGCTGGACTCAGTCCGGACTGATGTGTTCAGTAGTCGTTTTCAGTTCGGACTCAGGTCAGTTCGTATGTTTCAGTCTGGACTCGGCTCGCTTGATAAACGTGGTCAAGGAGAATTAAGGCCTAGGGTCAAGTACCCAATGAGCGAACACCTTAGCAGAAAATCGTACCACCGTGTCTACAAACACTTCTATTTACATTCAATTATGACGTCAGGCAACTGGGTTTTGTTTTTAGGCTTCCTTATACCTCATTGGTTGATTTAAAACATTTCGACCAATCATAAATGCTCTGTGTAGTCGATAATCAAACTCAAAAGTTGAAGTAAGTAGGCTACTTTCAGAAAAACTACGGGACCAATAGCTGAACACCCAAGCCGAGCGACTCAAGATGGCGACATAGCTACATATCACGGCCGAAAATTACGTAATTTACAAATAAAAGCTAAAATGCAACGTGTGAAACTAACAACAGGGCTCCATTTTATTTATTCATGTGTTTAACTTTTATGTGAGTTTAATAGTCTAATTGCTATTAAATTTCCAGCAAAAAAGAATATTCATGTATAACAAACATTGAGTTTCAATGGCGGCAGAGCGACTGGTTGGATTTAACAAACTCAACCCAATAGCCGAACGTCAGCTGTTTTGGTATAATTGAGGCTTTCCTGCAAGTAAAAACATGTTTCTGTTGTGTTAATATTGTAGCCACAGCTATAATACACTCAGTAATGATAATGTCTCCCTCTCCTTTGACATTTTAATAGATTTTACAATCGTTTCCGTAGATTGTGCTTTTTAGAAGTTGTTAAGGCCTACCTGTCAAAAGTTGAAAAGTGACGAAATCAAGAAAATGGTGGACTTATTATTACGAACGTTATCTCGTCTTCTATCAGGCGGATATCAATTTGGAGACTATATAGGCCTATATCTGTTCAGGAACAAGTGATTAACAATTTGACATAAACCAAACTTTAGCAGAACATTTCAACAAATCGCTATTTGGTCACAAATGCGGGCGGCAGGCGGCTGATCCGACGTTTTAGGCCGCGTTCACACTAATTGGTTTCGTTATAAGGGGATAGGAAATCCATGTTAAATTGTTTAAATGTTTTAGTCTTAAGAAATTGTTATAACAAAAACAAAATTCATACAACAGACCAATCAGACGTCAATAATCCTTACGACGACCAATGAAATGGAGTAGGCCGGCCGGCCTACTAACTTCATTATGACAGACCACTGAAACATTAATAACCAATCAGGATATCGGATATCCTATAACAATAACAATTTCTAAAGACTAAAACAAAGTTATGTGAACGCGGCCTTCGGAGTGTTGGGTAGGGCTACCTAGGCCCTAGGCCAAGGGCTAGGGCTAGGCTGGCCAGGCCTAGGCCCTTTGGCATGTGGCCTGTCACTTACCAATGAACTGTTTGTACAATTCTCGTTTGGTAATAAGAGTTTTACTCCAGTTTTGTTTGCATGGTGGAAGATAATTCAGTAGTAGTTTCCAGCACAAAGCCCTGTAACCCTGTTCGTCTGGAATGCCTGAAACGTAAATAATTATTTTACAAGTTCTCCATAACCTCATTAAAATGTCAGTCTGGTCAGGGCCTAGGGCCTAGGCCTAGGCCCTAGGCCTACCTACTGAACTTACCATGGAAGCATAATTTCTTTAAGTGCTTTAGATCAATTTCTTCTGTATTTAATGTAGCGTCCAGTCTTTTCAGCCTGAAATAAATTAAGTGATTAATTATCAAACAAATAACTAATAAATTAAATTAACTGTGGGGGCGCACTTACCTTTCTCTGTAGGCGGCCATCTTTCTTCGACATGTGAAGTTTTCGCCACTGCCTTGTGAAATATTTCAACAGAATATTTTTCAGGAAGCAGTGAGTGAAAACAACGCGCGGCCGTTCAAAATGTTCAAATGTTTAACTTGCACATCGTATCGTTCTGATTTTGTCACACAATCGATCGACGGCAGCTCGATGCATTTTGTGTAAAATAATTGCATCCGTTTTTAGGGTAATTTTTATTTTTTTTACACAGACAAAGACAGGTAGGTCTATTATGTATTTATGTGACCTTTGTTTGTGGTTTGGCTGTCGCATGCTTTTGATCAACCATTTGTCCCCAACTGAAGCTCAACGATGGTGAAAAACGTACAACGTTCACATTTTTTAGTTACCGACCCGAGGAAAATGGAACTAATACTGTTGAGTGACTAATCGCTAAAACTGCCCATAATAATAATAACTTTATTCACCTTGACTGGTACATTGCACAAGTATAACTCTTTTTAGAGAAAGTGAATAGCCTAGCCTATGGTAAAGAGTAATACATAATTGTTAACAATTTTATAAAAATATACATTAAAATATACATTTCATAATTTCATAATATCTTCCCTTCTATTTCTATACATAATACTTATTTTTGTATTGAATTGTTTATTTATATTAAATTATATTCATGAAAATACATAGTATTTTCATACAAAGTCGGTCACGTGTATAATGTTATGTATTTTGTCTCAATGTGTAAAATTTTCAGGAGTAAATAAATGTCCCGTATTTCAGTCATCAAATTATGGGAGCCCAATTATTAAATAATTCACCGCTTTTGAGCATAACACAAACAAAACTCTCCGTTTATTTTTATCACAAATATCTGCGTTGGCTATGACAACAATACAAGTCAGTTTCATTGAAATAATACTAGATATGGTTGATACATTCAATACATAAGTTAATGCAATCAATACATGTTTTACTGCTTTCTACATTGACGATTTGTATTTTCTGTAAATTATAATGGGGCAAAAGTGAACATCGTAACTTTCAAGGAGTCAATCTTTTAAGGAATTAGATACAAAAAAACACGGCACAGCTTTATATACAGTCCTTTTTTTATATTGTGATGTACATTTATAAGGCATGCACCTTATTCTCATCGTATTCCAGCAATAAATTATGAATAAAAATAA